>JAGFMF010011830.1:1982280-2047539 GCA_019455555.1 Galemys pyrenaicus | reverse complement strand
GGATGTGGAGAAAAAGGAACTCTCTTACACTGCTGGTGGGAATGCAAGATGGTCCAACCATTATGGAAAGCAGTATGGCGGTTCCTCAATCTACTAAGATATCTTTTCTTTTAATTGTGTGATTAGGGCCTCTCTGGTGGTACAAGGGGTTGGGCACCACAATGTGTGCTTCCACAGCCACTGCAATGTGAGTTCTATCCCTGATCAGGGAGGGGGACCCATATGGCTCAGCAGACCTCTCCTGACTTGCCCTCTGCTTCCCTCAGCTGTGTATTTTGGTCCATCTGCCTGTTCTGCTTCGTGCTCTGTCTCTGATGAATCCTCTCACTGCCACCCAGACCCCGCCGGCCTGTATCCCAGTTCTTATATGCATAAATATATAAAATCTTAAAAAAAAGTGATTAGTGGAATCACTTAGAGAGTGGACATAAATACATATAAGGTAAGGACTAAGTTGTGAGGCATTCTGGAATTATTTGATAAGGTAGAACCAACAAAGGAGGATAGAACTGCTATTAAGGAAGGGAGATAACAAGGTTAGCAAGAATTTTGGAAGTCTGAGAGGGTGAAGTGTTCAAGTATGTCAAAATGCCATTGTTACAAGGAAAATAAAAAGAAAAACAAAACAAAACAAAAACCCAGAAAGGCCTGGTGTTGATTATTGGATTTAACAATGTGGGTGTGTGTGTATGAACATGGTGAGGTGGCAGGAATTACTGTTGATTGCCTCAAACATAGTTTCTGGGAAGTAGGGAGGGCAAAAGTTTGATTAAAGCAGGTTTAAAAGACTGAAAGAGAGGAAAGGACAGGAAAAAAATAATTGATTGATTTAGAAAAAAATATAAGTTCTAATAAATTCCAATTATGCAGGATATAGGCTTAATTTGATAGAGGTAAAGGAAGAAAAGTACATTTTAAAGCAGACATAATTCCTCTTATTGGTTTTTGGATCAGCAGAGCTGGCTCACTCACTGCACACAAGACTGGCAATTTCAGCTGATTTAGAGCTGTCTTGTTAAGCTTATCAGCCTACCAAACTGGCTTTTCAAAAGTAACTGAATAATTCCATTTTTAAATTCAATCATAATTCAAAGATATATTAAAGAAAAAATGTTCATTTCAAATTAAGAATTGTTATGTTTTTGAAAAAATAAATAATTATATATCATAATGGAATGTTTTATTGCAATTAAACATCCTATTTTTTCTCAACTTTTAAGCAGAGCAATTCATCAAGGAAAATGTGTGTAATACATAAATTCATGGAGTCTATTAACTCTTAAAGATAAAACCATCAATGTTTGCAACTGTAATCTCAGAGGTACTTTAGGCTTATCAAAACTCAAAGAGATTAAATAATTTGCCCAAGGGCATTTAACTTGCCCACAGAACATGTATTTTTCTTTTCCTTAGTGAACATTCTCAAAATTGAATGTGAAAAATGGTCTTGTGAAAATACTGTGGGTAATGTTATGAATATCTAAGATAGGCAATTCTTCAGTTAAAATGGATCTAAGGAAGAAGATTGGCCAAGGACATTTGACCTTGGCCTCTCCAGAAGTTAATCTCAGGAAGTGGTCTGTTGTTTCCTACTCAGAACACTGTCTTACCCACAATCTGTTCATAGATGTGATCCCTTTATTAACACATTCCTGGATAGCATGGTGCATCATTCAGGAAAAGTAAACATGATAAGTTATTTTTCTTTCACTCTTCCCCCTCTAACCCCTGAGCCCTCAAAAAGTCATTTTGGTGAGATCATGTTACAATCCAAACAGTGTTATCACAAATGAATTAGAATAACCCTGGAAATTTGCTCTTCTCCTGTAACTATCACTGTGACAATTTTCCAAGTTTATTCTGAAGAATTCATAGTAAATTCATGAATAATATAAAAATTAACTTCCAGCAGTGATGTGGGATATCTTTGGACATTATAAACTATATTCACTTGGTCTATAGGAGGGCTCTTGCAGACATGCTAAGGGCAGGGCTGTTTCTATTACATTGCTGACCAGATTAATGATAGAATGTGAAGAGGGAAAAATGTTATTAGCATTTGTTTCAGTTAGGTTGCATTCTTAACTGGACATTTTCATGATACTTATCTGTCAGTGTTTTTATTACATACCCTTTACATTGTTACTTTTATGCTGACCACACTTAGATAACTTGATAATTTGAGATATTGTTATGCAGACCTTTCTATATTATGTTTACTATACAAAATAAATGTTATGAAAGGTAGATAACATAAAAAAATGGAAATAAGTACAAAATATCATTAAAAGTGTTGTAATTACAGGTCATAAATTTAATCTTTACACTTTTATGTGTTTTTCCTTTTAATAGAGTAAATTTATAATCACAAAATATATTCAATAGCAATAAATTTTCTGTGGACACATACATTATGTATGTAATCATGCACGTAGGTATTACAGAAAGTTGTTTTGTTTGATGATACTGCATTAATATGGGGGTAAAACATAAACACAGGAATATCTTGGAATCATTTAGAAAACATATTAACTATGTTATATTCAGTAGATATTTTAATTGGAAAAAAATTGCTAGTGAAATTAAGAAGAAAAAATATAAGGTTAACTTAAAAATCCAAATTTTAGATATATAGTAAAAGCATAGCTGTCTAATATTTCAATTTTTTAATAAATGAAGCTGTCATCAATATTTAAAAATTGGCTACTTCAAGGAATCATAGGATCATTTGATTAATATAATTTTCTCAATTTACCCTTTCCCTGATTTCATGCTTTTAGTAGGCAGTTCTAAAGTGTGCCAAAATTTTATGTCTTAGATTTCATTCTGTATTCTCTGTCCTTGAACAAAAGATTGGAAAAATGCCCTGTCAAATTTCAAATGAACTGAAACAGCAGAACAGCAGGTCTGGGGCACTACAAGGGAAATGTAGTTTCATTATCAAGATACAGATATGAATAAATTGCACAAAAAGAAGTGTGAGAGGAAACTCTTTTCTTTGCTTATTGCTCTGACCTGTTAATTTCTTCTTGGTACCCATGACATTTTTTTTTCCAGTCGTATAACTAGTGTTATGAAACACCATTATATGCCATTCTGTGAGTGTCCTTTTATTTTCAGAGACAGCTAGTTATAAAGTCCTGGTACATTCTTTTCACTTTGTACCTGTCTGCCTCTGACCAGTAGTTTCCTGGGTGGTTCTGTGGAGCTATATGTGAAGTGTGATTGTGCGCACACACATTTGTGTGCACATGTATGTATACATGAATTATTTACAAAGTTTACTTTCTTCTTTTTGTTAGATAAAGTTTTTTTCCCCTCTTATCTTATGTGCTAAAGTATTATGTGACATATCAATAAAGACATTGAGTTTCCTTGGAGAAATTATCTTAGACAAATAAAGGGGAACTTCTAGCCAAAACTGAACCTCTACTTACCACTGCTTCCAATTGAACTGTTTCAACTGCAGTTAATTGATGCACATGTGTGTTTCCTCTATGTAATGACATTAGTCTACATAAGTCACATATGAAATTCACTGTTGATTTCCAGTTCTTTTTGGTACCTTTCATGACAGTTTGGTGACGGCTTATAATTGTACAACAGATATCATGAGAGTTTATGTTTCTGGTACTTTCAGTCAATAGCTATCATCAAACCACACTGATACCTAGATATGATTTCCCCCAATTTATAACATCAGAAGACACGTTGAGTAAAAAGTGCAGTGGAACATGGATGCAATTTCCATTTAAGTAATTACCAAGGTTGTTTTATTAACTCAGGAAAGAGGTAATGTGTTAAATATGGGAAGCAAAGCACAATACTAAAATATTGTGCAAAGAATAGCTTGAATTTGATAGTATACATCACTGTTCTCAAATATTTTACTATCTTCACCCTAAATGATGTCACATTGCCTGCTGTTAAACCCCTGTCTTTGTCATTTATGAACACTGGTTAAATTTCAGATCAACGTCATGTGTACAGAAAAGTTCATTTTAACTAAGTACCAATTTCTGGAGATGTTTTTCCCTAACAATTACAGTCTGGAGTTAGCCTTCAAAAGAGATGCAACTGAACTCATTAAATTTTTAAATAGTCCTGTTGTCAATGAGACATATCTCTTTTTAAGCCTGGTATGCTTGCTTTCCTTCTTGGTGGGTTGATTCAAAGATAATTGACTAAAAATGTCCATAAATTTCATCATAATAATAAAAGGAATGAATTTTAAAAAGTAAGGATTATATAGATTTAAACACAGTTTAAAATCTAAAACATAAGCTATAACTCCACAGGGAAAAATATATATCCTTTATTGATAGATGGTTCTATTATCTTTTTCTTTTGGAATCATTGAGCTATATTTCTTTTCTTATGTTGTTTGTAGCTCTTTACTATATAGATGGCTCCTTTTCTATTTTCCTATCTAAAGTTTCAATTCTACTTTCTATTCACTAATTTTATATCTTTGGTCATTCACCTGTCTTTCTAAATTTTGTTGTATCTCTACAACCAAGTTCTGAGTTTTCTTGTATCATTTGGCTTGTTGTTTGTTTTTTTTTTCTCTCATTCTTTTGATTTTTGTTATTGTAGGAATTTTGAACTCTATTAGATTTACATAATGTCTATGTCTTTATGTTTGGTTTCTGGAGAGTAGTGGTTTCCTTGTGATGATATATTCCTTTAAAATCTCAAGGTGCCATACATTGTTTGGGGTGTTTATTTTTTTTTGGTCTGCCTGATTTGCTGCTTTAGATTTTCCTATTTTTAAACTATCTGTAATAGTGTTATAAACTAATGTTTACTTAACACAATGCTATAAATAAATAAATAAATAAATAAACAGACAGATAAATGAATGAATGAATGAATGAATGAATGAAACTCAAGTATATCAGGCCTCTAACTCCCCTAAGGATCAGAGGTTGGGCTGGTACTGAGGATGCATGTAGCAGGAAAGCTATGTCAGTTATAGACCTAAGGACTTGTTTGAGTATAGCCAAGTAGATTTGGAAAGGTTGACAGAGAACTTTCCATGTATTTGCTTCTCTTTAAACCATCTATAATTGCAGTTAATGTACATTTTTACAAGCATGCCTGAAGAGAAAAATCAAAATCCATCTTTTTTTCTTTCTTTTTGGTTTGGAGAAGTTAAACAGGATTTTCACAGTAATGAGATTGTTCTTCAAAAATGACCTCATACTTTAAAGCCTGCTACCAATTAAAGTCTTGATTGATGTAGGGCAACACCATTTAGCAGATTTCTACTTTCTGAAGAGTATGGTGTGACTACCAGTTTTGTCAGTTAGAGGTCACTGTGACCTTGTGTATGCATAAAACAATAAACATGTTTATTTGAAAGGATTCATCAAATAAGACTTTGTTTTAAAAATAAAATAACTCCCTGGCAAGGTAACATTTTTTTTAAGTAAATATATTATTGGTGAGCCAAGATTAAAGCCTATGCAATAGAATTCCTTCCGTAATACTTTAAGCACTTCTTCTGAGAACTTGACTATAGATTTCACTGAAATTGACTCTTTACAGTACTAAAAATCAGCATCATAAAATATAGTATTAGTCATAACACTTTTTTACATATAAAAAACTTCTCATTACACAATAATCACTTATGGAAAAATTAAGAAATGGGTAAATACAGATGATAAAAGACATCTTCATTAGTTCTACCACAATTTACATGTTGACATTTCCTTTACACATGTATGCATATTTAAGAAAATTAGGGCTACATTATTATTATAGATTATATTGTCCAGTTTATTTCTCTCTATATTATTTACTTTTATACGATAGTCTGTCTTTTTTTATTCCTGGTAATTATTATTTATAATGATTGCATACTAAATTATCAACTAGATATACATTATGGCATCCCATAATGTAACCTTTTATTATTGTATATGAAGATTATCTCCATTATTAAAAAACTTATAATTGGGCCTCCCTGGTGGCACAGCAAGTCCTGCCACACTGTGAAGCATCTGCAGCACAGCAGCGTGAGTTTGATCCTTAGCCAGGGAGGGGACCCACATGGTGCAGCGACCTCTGATGCCTCACCCGCTGCTCCCTTCAGCAGTGTATTTCAGTTGATATGCCTGTTCTGCTCCCCACTCTGTCTCTTGTGAATCCTCTCACCTCCTTTGGCTCTGGCCTTTACCCCACCTATTTTATGCATAAATAAATAAATTGTTTAAAAAAACTTTATAATTCTTCTGTAAAAAAATTATTGCGTAAAATACATTTCATAGTTAGAATTATTTCTTCAAATTAAATTTTCACAAGAGATTAACATAAAAATTAATTGACCGAATTTTCAAACCTCTTTATAAATATGTCAACTCTCTCTCCTAAATAATATTTTATTAATCCTTAATTAACCTCAGTTAGAAAATATCATTTTCCTTAGTTCTTCTCATGTTTTCATATTGGGGTAGTGCAGGAAAGTAATGTGAATGCAAGTAGGGAATTAAATCTGAGAAAATATAGGGGCACTGAGGTTAGAGGAGTCTAGAGATGAGACCAGCAGATTGTATGTTAAGGGTATTTTTTTATAATACTGAAATATTTTTCCATATATTTTTCTATCCAAGAAGATATTAAACTGCATACATAAATCTTAATATTTGACAACCAAGCATATTTTTGTCAGAAATATTTTGGGAGGAAAAATTTTTTTCAAGTAAATATTTTGATTCATGATTAGGATGGATTATCTAATATAAAAAGGAGATAGACTCATTCTCAGACTTATTCATTCACTTGACATTACTGATTTCCTTCTGTTTAAAATGTATGCCGGTCTGAGTATCAACATAAAACATGACATTGGATGGTTGCATAATACCTGAGAAAATGACTCAGTGAGAGAAACAAGCTTGGATTCCTTTTTACTCTATATTTTGTATTTTGTGTTGTGGAAATGTTCCAAGATACAGCATGACCTTTTACAAAAATAGAAGTCAGATAAGAAGATGACAATATACAATCATAAACCTAGAAGTGGTAAGGTATTTCATGTGCCTCTCCTATTCAAATAGGTAGTTCTGTACATTATTCTCAAATGCCACATTGATGGTGACTCACATAACTTCCCTTAACATTATCTTCTTATATTTCATTATCCATATTAACGTGTTGTGAATATGAATTGTTAACTACCCTAACTTATTCTTTCTGTTGTTTCTAATACTATCTTCATTCAAGACAAACAAAAATATAGGCATTTATCACTAAATTATATCTTTATTCATGTTTGAATATTTTACTAGTCTTTATCTCCACTGTAAAAACTATTTCCTTAAAAATATGCATTAAAAATCACACCTATGCCCTCTGTGGTGGGTCAAATTAAAACACAAAGTTTATCACTAACAAAAAATGGTGGGGATTTACCATTCTGTCAACTAGTATTTATCTAGGGGTAACTGATTGATAAGACACATTGTGGTGATGAATAAACAAATTAATAAATTAATGGGCATGACGAAGTTGGACTTAAGCCTGACCCCAAGTGATTTACAGTCTTGTAAAAAAGATTATATAGATAAACAAAAACAAATTATATTCGGTCAGACAAACCAAGATTTGAATCTTATGTTCATATTTTATCTGCATTAGGATGAGTGACAATTGTAGCTCTCTATTTGGAGTCTTCTAAAAGATTAAAGGAGATCATCAGACACAAGTATCAGTAATATCATTAAGTATGTAGGTATTGAATTTATTCATTGAATAAAATGTTGATTATCTACTAAATATCAGCAATTTATGTGTCAATGGAGAAGAACTAATCATATCACCATGCCTTGTTCTCAGAAAGCTTATAATCTATTGTGAACAATTATGCAACAGGCAACTACTTACTATAAAAGTGGATGACAGAGGCAAGACAGCCTGCTATAGATTCACCTAAAAGTGGCACCTAATGCCATCTTGAGGAATCCAGGCTAGCTCTCTAACAAATTGAAAGATCCAATAAATGATAGGAATTAATGAAAAATAGAAGGCAGATGAGAGTGTTCAGCATAGAAGAAAAAGTACATGCCAAAGGCAAATGAGTAATAACTTAATTTATGGGATTAAAATAAAAGTTAGACTGGAGAATGTACATAAAAGAGGCACTGATATAGGAGAGGATGATGAGTTATACAGGGTTCTGATCGCAAAGTGGAATGCCAGCCATGTAAGAGGAGAAACACATATAAGTCAATGGGCAGTTATTAAAGTGTTTTAACAGGAAAAAAACAAAGGAATCATGTGGGAGCAAATAAGTACAAAGGTATATTAGTTCAAATCGAGCAAGTTTCTAATATTTTCTGTTTTCTATTTGTAGTGACCTATTTGCTGATGGTGGGGCAGAAAGAGAAAGGTGGTTAGGAATAATGGGGTAGTTTTAAGATATCAAATATTTGCTATTTTGAGAAATATGCATTTTAAGAAATATTATACATGTATTGCAATATAGACATTTTTACATTTATAAGAAAGTACAGGCAAACCTACTGTGTTGTTTAGAAAAACCGGTGCTCAAACTGGGTAACAGAACTACTTGACAAAGTCTTTCATGATGCTATAATGTGAATTCTCATCCTGTTCTTCCTGCCTTTGGAAACTCAAAGTTTAACCAGTCAATTAAGTGAACTAATTTTGAGCTAAGTATTTAATTGTTTGATGTATTATGCCTCCAAAGAGTATTTATTACATTACAAGGACTTTGCCATTTTTTAATTCAAGAGATTAAGATATTTTAGGCAGTAAGAGAGTACATAAGGACATATATCGATGTTCGGGAGAGCATTCAGCATCCTTCAAGAGGGCATTTTATATGTTGCTCTTTTCTCTGAGGAATAAAATATATGCCTTCATCAAAAATACCATGGTTATTCACATTCTTCACTATTAGTTCAAAATTCTGTTCATTCTTCGACCACTCCCCACTATCACTCCCCACCATCTTGCATGTGCACACACATAGAGACACACACACACACACACCACTCTTGTGCCTGGCATCATGCATACAAATACTAAGTTCTCATCAAATGTTTGAAAACTGTTTTATACCTATAGCAATATACTTAGTACTATTTTTGTTCTCCCTGAATCAATTTATTCTCATTTGTGCATCTAAGTCTGATGTTTTAAAGTGAATTAAACTGTAACTTTTGAATTAATTGTTTTACTTTAAAATAATATGCTTTTGCTTTTACATAGACACTACATTTGTAATATTTATGGGTGTTGCTATGTATCATACTATTTATTTTAATAGCCTTTCAGCAATCCTTTGAAGTAGCACTATTTTCTTCATTTTACCAATGAGGAAAATGAGACACAAAACTGTGAAGCAATTTACTTGAAGCTCCTGGCAAGTAGTAGAAACTGGATTTAAACCTAGAAGTCTGTGTTCAAAGCAAACCTTTTTTCACTCTACTTTATAGCTACAATTTTTTCATCAAAATATAGTTTAAACAATTTCTCATAGATTGATTGAACTACAACCTAAGTAAGTCAAGTAGCATTTGCAGTTCTAATTCTCTGCTTTATAGAGACAAGCTGGTCCTGTGGATCATCTTCACTTGATTCAATAAAGATGATAAATCTGTTGACATTTGATTCTCATGTGACTGACTATTTCAAAGATATTTCAATTGTCAACTTCTACTTTAAGAGAAATAATTTGGTTACCTGTCATTAATGTATCTTTTGATCTGTGTTATCAGATATTTTTGTACATTATATCACATTTTAGCTTTTAATAGTGCATGTTCATGTGTATATAGAGAAATCTTTGTTTTATAATCTATCTTTAAATTGGGTAATTTTGGGTCTCCTGGTGCAAGGGGTTGTGTTGCAGCACTATGAACCATGGCCACTGTAGCACTAGTTCAAACCCTGGCCAGGGAGCTGATCCACATGGTGCAGCAGACCTCTCCTGTCTCTCCTGCTTAGCCCCTCAACAATGTATTTCAGCAGATCTGCCTGTTCTGCTCCCTACTCTGGTGAATTCTCTCACTCCCTCCTACCCTGCACCTCTGGCTTATACCCCAGCTCTTTATGCATACATAAAATATTAAAAAAAAAACTGGATAATTTTGTTTTTTCAAGAGAAAATAAATCAGGGTTTGTAGTCTGGGGGATGTGTATACAAAATTATGACAGTGAACACCACCACAAAATAACTATTTTCTTTGTATATTCCTCCTAAATTTCATCATCACGTGGAGAATCATGCAATATATAGAATTTGTGTGTGGCCTGTTTCACTCTTTCTTTTTATCTATCTTTCTGGATATCTTCTCAGACTGATTTTCTACATCCCTAATTTGGTTTTCTCCAAATACAATTTCTGTACTTAAAGTCTTCAATATTGATTTTAACTTTTTAATTGTATTTTTAGATTTCTAATATTTTTTTACTCATTTTGAAAAATATTCCTTGAATCTCAGCCTGCTGCCTGATCTCATACAATATTAGAAAATATCAGAAAGGGCTTATAGTCATGTACATTTTCAATATGATAGTTTCAAAATTCTTCACTTGTTGGTATTACATGGTTTTGTTCAAAAGCATTCCATTTTATTTACCATTGTCTCTTCTTATTGCATTAGTTTTCCATACCTACCAAATTGTAAAACTGATGCTCTGTGATTTTTCCCTTTCATCTAACCTTTTTTGAGAATACTGGATTTTGAAATTCAGGTTCAGAGATAAAGCTGTTTAGACATAATATTGAACTAAAAGTTTGATTTATTTCTTCACTAATTTAGTTATAATATAATCATCAAACATATTTTGTGTCACTATCTTGAAACTAGTTTTTTACTGAATTTTTACTATTACAATAATACATACTTTTTACTAATTTTGCAGTAATTTTGGCAAGAATGATATATTGTTTCTTATGTTCTAATATTTAAAAATATCTTCTGGGATAAAGTATTTGAGGTATACCCTCACTTTTAACAGATATAACAAAATTGCTAGTTTATCCTTTTTATCATTTCAGACATACTGTTAGAATCCAGTGTGGACTGATTCCTGTGGATATAGAAATTGTTTTAACACCTTTATCACATAAAGATTGAATTAATGTAATTCCCCATTTTCATTTTTGTCAGAATTCTCATTGTAGAAATTGTGACTCATACTGTATTTGGTGATATGTTATTTGTGGTTCTTTCAGGATAGTGAAAAATCTCACTTTTTTCTAATCTCCCTAGTGCCTTCTCATTATGAATTGCCTTATCATTGTGAACTGTCTTGCATCTTAAATTTGCACATGTACATATTTGACTCTTAAATTGTCTTCTGCACAGAAAGTAAATTCAGTGTCACTGCATAAAACAATATTATTAGATTATGAAGAGATGTCTTGGTTTTCATAAGATGAGAAAAAAAAACTAGGAAATTAAGGGCAAATTGTCTGAAATAAGTACCAAGTATACTGTTACACCCAATTTTGATAGGAAAAAGGAATAAGTATACATATTGTGCTGTTTGATTTTTCAGTCTGAGCTTTTCCCTGTCTGTCATCTCATGGTATGGCTACTAATTGACAAGCTAAAACAATTAGTAGTGTGAGAATGCAAAAGAACAATGAAATGAGATTCTGAGTTTTAGACATCTTACTTTACAATGTAGGAAATGCTACCTATATTACCAACAGCCTGCTAGATGAAGTCAGTTTTGAATAATGAAAGACTTCAATCACATGCACTGACTAGTAAAAACAATGACAGATCTGAAGTTATTATTTTCCTCACTAATGGGTATGTGTGCTTTCCTTTTCTACTTGACAAAGAAGTTTAGGAAAACTAATTTTTTGATCATTTTGTCTTCTGTATGCAAAAGTGTTGGTTTGATTTTTTTTTTCCTTATGAAAAAGTTTTTCTAACTAAATTCTAATGCATTGGCAACATATAGCTACATATTCATCTTCCAAGATCTGAAATGGATCACTTATTACAATCACAAAAAATATGTACATAAATGACTTCATTTTAATATAGTCTTTGAATTATTTGCATTGGAACAGAACTTGCTGGATAAAAAAAAAAAAACACTGATTTTGTGCTTTTGGAGAAGTTTAATATCTTTTGAAGTAAATTTGCAGTTAAGAAAAGCAAAGCTGTATTTAAATTTTAGTGAAACATAGATATTTTACAATTAATTCTTCAAATAATTTTATTTTAATTTACTTAAAAATGGAAAAATGAAACTATGATCTGCTCTATAAACCAAAGGCTATTTAAAAATAAAAAGTAGGAGCAATAGGAAGAGTTGCATCTAATTATATAAAATACTTTGTTAAAGTTAACTGCCTCTTATTTAACACTGTAACATATTCTGAACACTGGCTACATTATGTAACTAACCTATCAAAACTTACCTAAAAGATTAATTATGCATCTTTTTCTAAAACCCATTTTCTTCTCATTGTTATACAATCTTTGACTGATTGCCATGACAGCA
The DNA here is from genome assembly GCA_019455555.1 of Galemys pyrenaicus. Taxonomy (NCBI): domain Eukaryota; kingdom Metazoa; phylum Chordata; class Mammalia; order Eulipotyphla; family Talpidae; genus Galemys; species Galemys pyrenaicus. The sequence continues at coordinate 2,035,038 of JAGFMF010011830.1, read as the reverse complement.
AGTTATCACTTATTTGAGGGGGAAATTGTGACATATTTTCAATTCATAGTTATTTTCCCTTTTTTATTAGTGATGTTAGATATTTGAGTTTGAAGTTTTCCTTTTAAAACGTAGTTTATAATGCCCCAGTCACACATTTGTATTAGTTTGAAACTGGACAGATTGGATTATTCATTAGAGAAAACCATCTCTTCCTTAAGGAACTGGATCAATGTGGATGGTCCTTAAAATCCTGGACTCCAGAAAGCCACCTGCTTCTATGGAGGTATTCAGACAAGGACTCTTGGAAGTTGTCCAGTTTGTACAATACTCGAACTCATTGCTTATGCGTTTGACAATAACATCTGGTAACACAGATGCTGAATTCTAGAGAGCCATAATTATTTTGAGAGAAGGGAGAAGTTGTCTTACACAGTTATTATCATGCTCCTACCACAGGTATTAGAAAGAGGCAATTGTTTTGTACTTCCTTGCCAGCATGTATTTTCTTAGTTTTGGAGATGAAATTTCTAGATCATGTACAACATTGACATTAAGAATCATTATGTGTTTTTAAGCAAGAGAAAGATTTTATGAGAACATAAGGAGTATGATGAAAATGCTCTGTTGTTTCCAAGTGCTTGTTCAAAAGCCATTGAGATAGGTGCCAAGAATCCACAGGCTACCTTAGTCAAAGAAATGTTGATGACAATAACCTCTCTCAGTTTCACACTCTATACCTGGAGTCACACATAAATAAGACTGTCAGATTTTGCACCAATGAAAAGAGTTTGTCTTTGCTTTGTTTATCGCAGCTGTTAAGAATTCCTTTTTGCCATATTTCTCTCTATCTCAGACAGATTATTATTAAAAAGGTTATGACAGGTACCAGTGCATCAATGGGTTGTTTGTCTTTTAGAAGCAATATCTTATATGCTGAACATACCTACAAAAATAATGTCTGAAATTTCTTGATAACTTTCACCTTCTGGTCTCAGAACCTAAGGTTCATAATTCAGTGGAATAGTAACTAGCTTAGATAGCCTGTCTTAATTTACAATTGTTAGAAATTAATGAGAAAAAGTAATGACCAATTTTTGAAATATGAGGGTGCTAGAATGGGTAAGTACAAATGTTTCTTCTCCTCTGCTGCTCATTTTGAAAATATGAATGTCAGGTTGCCTTTCATTTATTTATATACTCTTTGCTTCATCAAATATTAATGATAGCCTATCATGTATAAGACATTCTGATAAGTGCCAACGGCACATAAGTGAATGAAATTGACATAATCCTTGCCCTCATGTAGTTTACAGGTTAGCCCCTGCAGTTACAATTCAAATGTCTCTAGGCCAAGCAGATGAAGAAAATGAATGGAGCTGTGACTATAAACCCATAACTAGTGTTGGTAATTGTGGTTAAATTAGAATGAATATCCTAAAGGTTTACATAAATCATAAAGTGTCTAAATTTCCCATCAAAATGGCAAGAGAATTAAGAAACTACTCTGTTCACTCTCTATTTTCTGTTGCTTTTCTATATATTGTCATGGCAGTGTTGAAGGCCTTTCTAACAAATGATCTTTCTGATCTAATGAATTTTCCCTCCACTGGAATAATTTAAAGGCCACCTTGATTCTCCTAAAAGACAACTGCATCTTTTCAGTATGTCAGCAGTGTCTGAGCACAGGTCATCAGAAAAGACACATCCTCATCTATGAAGCCTTGTCTATGGGTGTTACGCTATCATATGGGCATGGTGTCAGCACTGTAACTTGCCCTACATCATACATCTAGAAGTACTTGAAGAGATTTAGAATTTAGGTAGTATTTTAATAATAAAAAAAATTTAAAAAGAACAATTATAGAAATCCTCACCTAGTCTCTGTCACTGAAAATTGAAGGGAGAGTTATGCTGGCCAGGAACTGGCTTGCTGAACAAGGCAATTCTGATCTCTTTAGATCATTTGCATGTGAGTTACAGACATGGAAAAGGGCTCACTAAGATTTAGAAGCTTTTCTTTCACCTTTAATTAAAGTAATGCTGCACTAAAATATCATATAGATTTTAATTTGTATTATAAATCAATGCCTGTATGTAGTACACAAAGTGCAAGACCAAAAGTCCAATTCTACCCTTCACCACGCAACTGATCCATTTTACTGGTTGACATTGGTTGGTTAACTTGTAAAACTGTTCACAGAAGCATGTTTTCATTAACTGATGAACTTAAAATCAGTTCTGAAGCTATTGAACAATTAGACATTTCCTAGAAATGTGGGAACCTTTTCATTCTAATCTACCCCAGCTAACTGAACTTCCTGCCTTGTATATAACAACGTTTGACATTTTCTTTCAAGGAGCTGCCAAAATGACTTACTTAACAAATAATTTCTAGGTGATTCCAACATTATATATTTTTTTCTGGAGGATAATCTGCCTTTAGTTATTTTTAAGTAATTTTCTGGTACTTTTCACACTAGAAAAAAAATACTATAAAACATAAATTTTGTTTCCATTGCATTGTCCCACTAAACTATGAAGATTACATCCATTACTATTAACATAATGATATTATACATCATTTTTCTACTTTAGGAAGGTAAGTTTTAATTCTCATAGAGGCATTATAGTGCTATAGTTAGTCACACTGATATCATAAGACAGATTGCCTCCTTTCTAATTGCTAGATGACCTTGAGAAATTTATTAAACTCTCTCATCTCTAAAATGGAGGTAAATTTTGGAAGTAAAATATTACCTGTGTGATTGTTTTGTTAGTAGGATTAATTGAGTTAATATATGTAAAATGGTTCACAAAGTTTCATTTATGGTGCTAAATAATTATAGTATGTGGTTGTTTCATTATTGCTAAATCATAGACTTAAAAAGTAACGTTATTTTTGTATTTGGTTAGTTAAGAAGAAAATGAAAAAGCTTTGCAATTTGTCATCATGTTTGCTATATTTTTCTCACTTCTAAGGAGCAATATAAGCTATCTTTGACACCTAAACTGTGAAGAATTGAGAATAAAGACAAATTATACAAAATATACCAGAAGGATTGCAGTTCCAAATATCTATTTACTTCTGATGAAAGCCAATCTGTAAGTTACAGAATTTACAGCAAATTATAATATTTTCCTAGCTTCAAATGCCTGTTCTTTTTAAAGTTAGAATAAGTTCAAAGTGAATAAGAGCAATTTTAAATACTTATTAAGGGAGGAGATATCAGAAATAATAATTGAAAGTGTATGAGAAGTTCCTCAGATTTTGGGATCTTGAGTTATGACAAACTGGCTACAGTCATATACCTTCAAGATTCTTCAAGTCCATTTAGTTCAGTGTTTTTTCCCACTTTGCCTGCACTTAACAAACTCTTGAAGATATTTTTTTTTTCAAAGATTTATTTATTTATGCATACAAGCACTGGGGTACAGGCCAGAGGTGTGGGGGTGTGAGAGGATTCACCACAGAGAGCCAGGAGCAGAACAGGCAGATCAACAGAAGCACACTGCTGAGGGGAGCAGCGGGCACAGCAGGAGAGGTCTGCTGGGCCATGTGGGTCCCCTCCCTGGCCAGCAGCAGGGATCGAACTTGTGCTGCAGTGGTTGCGGTTTGATTCATAGTGCATTGCTTAACCCACTGCGCCACCAGGGAGGCCACCTCAGATCTTTGGACAGTGAGGCCTAGGTATCAACAGTTTTTCAGTGGCCTTCAGAAGAATGGAGAATAAAGTAGGCATAGAATATCTGAGATATTCTAGGTGTTCCTTGGCTGGTGAGTATCTGGGTTTTACAACAGTGCCAACAATTGCCCCTGTGACAATTTATTCTTTACCAGATATCAACCTGTTTCTCTGAATTTTAGCACCTGATGCACTAAGGCTCAAAGTGACAGATAAAAACCTGACTAGCTACAGACAGAAGTAGAACAAGGTAGAAAAGTAGTTAAGGAAACTTCTGGTAATAAAAACAGAGGTGAGTAAGAGAAAAGAAAATATTTATTTTGGAAATTTGTTCATTGTACTTTATGTGTATAGAAGGTTGTATTGTTTTGTCTTTTTCTGTTTAATCTCCTTTTCTATTTGTTCTATGCTGTGTCTTGGATATAGCTTTATCATGTGTGATTGTGATTCATACTGATGTGTTAATAAATAGTTTAAACTTCTCTAGATATTTTTAAGTACTACATTTGGCAGCTCTAGGCAATGTTTCCCAATCACTAGGCACTAGAATCTTCTGAGGAGATTTTAAAAGATGCAGATCCTTGGACCTTGCTCAACACCAACTGAATCAGAATCTTTGGAAATGGAACATAGGCAGTGGGCTATTTTAAATAGTTCCCCAAATAACGATGTACATCTTATTTAAGAGATGTAGATGGAATACTAATTGCAAAAAAGCAATAATATATGCTAAGAAATAAAAGACAGCCATTTAAAATTTAGCAAAAAATTTTAGGAAAAACAGAATATACACTTATAGAAAAATTCTAGACTTTTTTTGTAGGTGATTATTAGAAAATAATGAGATGAATTTAGACATGTTCAAAGAGTTGGAGTAAATGGCCCCTTGAGGTGCTATTATTGGATTAAACATTTTTATCTCTAGATTAAATAGATTTCAAGAGTAAGAAGTTATTCTTCAACATTTTGACATGATCCACAACCTTAGTAAAAATGGAAGTGAATCATATATTTAAAATGAGACCATAATCCTTTAGATGCTGGTTAGACTCCATGTTCTTTATTATCAGACAAATCACCAGATAAACAGTTCTGTTATGTCAGTGAAGATTGTACTAATAATTCCTTGCATGAATGGAGATGATTATTTGAAGATGAAATATGTGATTAATTATTGAATTACATATGATATGATCAGTGATTGATTATCCTTTTTATTTCCTACATTGCTTTTAAATTTGTACACTATGTAAAATCACGTTCCTTATTGATTTTAAAAGGTGTAGAAGAGAGATCTTACTTTGCTCTAACCAATTATTTTTCTGTTTTTGTAAAATGTCATTTGATGATGTGATATTAATTACTAAATTTGTTCTTTATTATATTGCTAAATTTATACTAGAAATGTAGTTTAGTGTCCAGTGTTTTAAAATTATAGCAGAAAGGTTTCTGGAGCTAGTCCTTTCATGTGAATATAGATTTTGTATAACTATTTGGATACAAATTACCTGCAGAAAGGCATATTTAAAATAAGTATTTTAGTTTTTATTTACTATATTATACCTCACTATATTAGAAGCAGAATTGAGAGGATATATGAACAGAGAGAGACAGGTAAAGAAGATACTTATAATGAATTGACTCTCACACTGTGATTATGGAATGGAGGCTGAGAAGTATCTCTCAAATCCCATCTGTTGTTATAAGTTGGAAGCTTGTAAGGCTGGAGAACCAGAGGAGGTGATATTGTAAATTTCAGTATGAGCAGAAGATCCATGTCCCATCTCAACTAGTCAGACAGAGACTGAAATCTTTGTTCTTCTGTATTTTTTTTCTACTTAAGTCCTCAGTGGCTGGAACATGCTCACCTACTTTGGAGAGGGCCATTTACTTTATTCAGTCTACTAAATTAATTGCTTATCACATTCAGAAATACTCTTACTAACAAATAAAGAAAAAATAATGACCCAAGTGTTTGGGACATCTTAATACCTGGTCAAATTAACATGTAAAATTAACCATATATATTAACCTAGATTTAAAGCAACAGATTTAATAAAATTAAAAGCAAGTTTTTTTTGCTTAATACAATCATGAAGTTTCTTTACCTAACCAAGCTAGTACCACTAAGTGCTACATTTAGCTTCTCTCCCCTTCTCTGTATTTCTTTGTAATTAAAAAGGAGACCTAGATGTTACTGTCAAAGCTTACTGCCTTCTGTCTTCATTATAGAATATTTGGAATATGGTTAGTATCTACTGAGCTAGAAAAATCATTAAAATAACTCTTTAAGCTAAAATCATAAAATATGAACACATATTAATCTTGGGACTGCTTACCTCCAGTTGCTACACTTAAATTGATAAATTCATGCCAGTTTCCAACCTCAGTGAGTTCTATTGCCAGAATGATAGAAGATTGTCTATATCTGTCTAAAGGAAGAATGAAATGTAGAACAGCTGTATAATTGTAGAAGCTGGAATTTCATATTAAATCTGGGTTTAAACCTTTTTTTTTTTTCTCTGAGTTTAAATCTTCTGTGATGGGTTTATATGCTATATATATATTCTTTAATTCTCATAGCTTCGGCATTATTATTTGTAAAACGGTAAGAATATTAGTTACTAGGGACCCCCTCATGATGCAAGGGGTTAGGTCACAGCACTATGAAGCTACCTGCAGTCACTGCAGCATGGGTTCGATCCCCAGCTAGGGAGGTGACCCATGTGGTGAAGCAGGCCTCTCCTATTTTGCCCACTGCTCCCCTCAGCATTTCAGTATTTCAGTCAATCTGCTTATTCTGTTTCCTACTGTGTCTGTGAATTTTCTCATCCCTTGCACCTCTGGTTTTCCCCCCAATTCTTGTGTGCGTAAATAAATAGAGCTTAAAAAAAGAATATTAGTTAATAGAGTTGTTATGACTAAATAACTGGAAACAAATTGGTTCCCAGAAGTCATTAAGTGACAAATAAATTATTCTATTAATGTTTTAATGTTGTGACTATATAAAAAATTAACAAATAATTCTAGGTTTTTTGTTTTTTTTTTTTTTTAAGTACCAAGGGAATACTCTGTTTCCACACTGAATTTTCTTTACTATTTAAACAAAACACATACTTTGGTCACTAAGTGTGGAGAGATTTTTCTTCAATATAAGCAATTATCTGTGAAACCAATGGTATCCTATAATTGAACTCAGTTCTGACCCTATCTACTGGAAGACAGCATATGATTTCATGGGGTAAATGTTCATCACAATACTCTAATCTCTTTTTTAAGACACCTATCCCAAGTAGTAGGTGCCCAGGTAAACCATATTGTACATCAGATTTGACTATAAATCAGAGATTCCCAAGAACCCCTCCTAAGTTTTGACTAATTTGTTGGAGCATCTCGCAGAACTGAGGAAATACTCAGCTTTACCAGTTTATTAAAGAATATGATATAAAATGCATAAGAATAGCTAAATAAAGAATATACAGGGAAAGGTCTACAAGTCCCTCATACAGGAGTTTCTGTCCTAATAAATTTATACATGACACTCTTGTTGAAGTTGTAGTTTACAACCTGGAAGATATTGAATCTCCATGCTATTGGGATTTTCATGGAGAATTCCTTAAATAGCCATAATCATTTATAAACTCCATTTTCATGTACTACTGCCTCTTCTGAGGATGGGACTGAAAATTCTAAGTTTTGAATAATGACTTGATCTTTGTCTTGACTAAACCCCATTCAGAATTCATTCAGGAGCCCACACCAGAGTCTGTTTATTTAACCAAATGTGCTATATATTCAACCAAAATCCAATTTTCCTGAAAATTAAAGTTGACAGTTCAGTCTGATACACTACCAAGTAGTATAGAAAATACTCATATTTCCTCTTTGTGGGTTTTTAAAAAGTGCTTTGTGAAGGAAGAGAGTTTCCCTTTACTTTAATCTATTTGTTTTCAAGTTTTCTTTATGTATAAAATCAGAAAATTTTGATGGAATTATTTATTTCTTAACTCATCAAGTATTTGGGGTGTGTGTGTGTGTGTGTGTGTGTTTTATTTGTAAGGCACATCCAGCGTTTAGCTGGATCATAATTTTTAATGCCTCGTATACTAGTACTTTTGGTGCATGTCAGGGTTACTGATTTTGTGACCTGAGCTGATGAGAAAAGAAGTCATTTCCAATTCTATTTTAAAATAAGGGAAACTTTCCTTCGAGAAGCAAGAACACAGGCTCCAACGACCATACATTGTAGTTTAGTATATGCCACACAGTACAGATTTTACACTATTGTGAATTGGCAGATCAGCAGACAAAGCAATCAATCAGAAGCCAAGAGCGTGATGGTAGTATATATTTGTGAGGTAAGGATGTGTTTGATCTGCGTGATTGTTGGGGAGTAAAATTTGTGGATCTAGATGCTATGGCTGATTTTATGCATCGACTTGACTGAACCATGGATGACCAGACATTTACCCAAGCACTCTTTTGAGTGGGTTGGTGAAGGTGTTTCTAGATGAGAGGAATATTTAAATCTTTAAAATGTGTCATGCTGATTGTCCTCCCCTGTGGGGTTGGGTTTCACCCAATCCATTGAAAGCTTGATAGAACAGAAAGGTTGGGTGAGAGGGAACTAACTGTTTAAACTAACTGTTTAAACTCAGACATAAGTCTTTTATGACTTTCATACTGACACTTAAATGCTATATTTTCTTTATTTGTGAGCCTTCTGGATTTGAAGACTTGAATTTGCAGCATTGGCGTTCCTGGATCTCAGACCTTTGGTCTTAGACTGGAATTACTTATGAAGTCTCCTGAGTAGCCTACTTGTGAACTGCGAATCTTGGGATTTCTCAGGCTCCATAATTGTGTGAGCCAACTCCTTATAATAAATCTCCTATTGATTCTCCCTCTCTGGAGAACCCTGACTAGTATACTAGGTTTACTCCAAAATCATGGGGGAGTTGTTTTATTTTCAGAACATACCAGAAGAAAAATAAGAGAAGTAAAAATAGAGATGACATTACTGCAGAGGGTCAAGTCACCAGGAGAGCTGTCAGAAAAATCAGTTAGTTCTATGTTTAACACTTTTATGAATCAGAAAACCCTGGATAAGCTGCCTAACATTGCTTCTTAGTAACTTTGATTTCACAGAAGTTTTGTGTTTATTTAGGTCTTTTTCTTATCTGTAAAATGAATATTTGGAATTTCACTTCTGGTTCTCAACCCATCGGTATCATTTAGGGAAATCATTTGAGAAGATTGATGCCTGAATTCCATCACCAGAGATTCTGATTTCGTTGGACTATTGGTCTAATCCCCTGATCTCTAGGAGACACTTTTTTACAGCTACTCTTCTGAACTGCTAGACTAGATCTTAATTTTCATTATGTGTAGATAAAGTTAGTATTAACAAGCAGTTACTTCAGGAAGAGGGCATGAGATGACATGTATAAACTGAAATCAATTCAAATAATATATTTATTTTAAGTGTTAAATGATCATTTTCTTTGGAAGCTCTTAAAAACAAGTCACAAATCTAATTTTTCTGTGGCAATATAAAAATTATAAAGTTGTCACTTAAAATAAGGATAACATGGATTTTGTTATTCGATCACCTATGATTTTGCTACAAAATTTTATGATTTTTTCTTAATATTTGCCTAACATTCAATTTTTTTGCCGTATGTGAAATTTTATGATTACATCTCTTTTTTTGTGAATAATGCATATAAAATTGTTTTTGAGGTAACTTCAGTTTACAACATTTTATGTGATCTAAAGGTATAGGATCTCACCCTTCAGGTCACACCAAACCCACTACCAAGTTTGATTTTGCATTGCTGTTGTTTGTACCACTTATGACACTTTCAATTTTGGCTAATTTCTTGTTAACTGGAAAAAAAAAGTAAATTTGAGTTATTATTATTTTTTTTTCATTAAAAAATACTAAGCCAAATTGTATTTTCAGTATTATGAATATGTACAGAACAATACAGTATCCTAGTATATTTCCAATAGTGGCTTCCATATAAGTGCAGAGAATAGTCTGCTATTTTTTAAATTATTGATAACAATTGAAATGTATCATAATGATTTAAAAAAAAGCACAAATCATACTTTTTAAAGAATGTTTTCTTATAAGTAGAAACAGTTTCATCAGGGAAGATTACTCTGCCAAGAAAAGGGAACAAAGAGAGCTTTAATCAATATAAATAATGCTTTTGTTTTTTTCTTAAAGATTTGTTTATACATACAAGAGATGGGGTATAGGCTAGAGGTAGGGGGGTGGTGAGACAGAGTGGGGAGAAGAACAGGCAGAGTGACTGACATATACTGCTGAGGATAGCAGTGGGGGAGACAGGAGAGGTCTGCTGTGCCATGTGTGTCACCTCCATGGCCAAGGATCAAACTCATGCTGCAGTGGCTGCAAATGCTTCATATGTAATGCTTAACCCCTTGTGCCAACACGGAGACCCCAGCTGTCATCTTATAATTATACTACCTGAAAAATTATTTAAGTTTGTGAAAGTAGATTGAAATAAGAGTGAATTTTCACTGTTAATAATACCCAATGTTATATTTGTGTGTAGGTATATATTTATATCTATATGTACATCTATATAGCATACACCTTAAAATTCAGGGAAATGTTAAACAGTAAAAAAAGTTTATTTGAAATGAAAGAAATACAATGGGAGGTATGCAAATTCAGGTAGAACATTAAAATGTGCTCCTTGGAGTGACAAAATATTGGAATTTTTAATGAAAGATGCATTAAGTATTTTTTTAAGTTAATTAGCATTACGAAGCTTATGCTATTCTTGGCTCTATTTAATTGGTTAATGATTCTGTCCTTTTGCAAAATGTCTAAAGTCATCAGTCCTTCTGATAAGAAGGACTGTTCTTCTGCTGATTTCTCAAACATCTATTCATGAAACAATTGACTCCTTGGCCCAGTTTAAACAAGGCAGCACAGTGGTTTTGCATGTGATGGTAGCCTGAGGTCCCATTTTAAAACGAATTTATTTAAGTAATCCATTTACATATAAAATATATGTTAATCATAGTCAACATGTGATAGGTTCACTTCATCTGCGCAATTTTTTTTTTACCTTTTTTGCACTTTGAAGTCAAATTCAGAGATAAAGGAAAATATATTATGTTAAAGTTTCAATTTGGATGTCAATAATAGCATGTAAATTCAAACAATCTGTTAACTTTAAAGATGGGTAGCTAATGTAGTCTCAATTTTATTTGCAAATATGTAATTAGAAGTAACTGCAATGAAAAATCAGCCATCTATGTCTGTAAGATTCTCACAAAAAATGTTGAGAGATCTTAATTAAATATGAGTGTTGAGTTTGATTGATATTGAGAATACAAAAATGTCTAACTTAACCAGAGTTACAGAAGCACATCTGTAGCAAAAAACTAGCTGATTTGCATATTCTTTGTCTCTAGGACTATAAAAATTCTCCAAACAAGCACTGAAATTTTAATCAGAATCCTGGCTATGTTTGAGAATGTAGCATTGAGTTCCATTTCTCTCTCTCTCTCTCTCTCTCTCTCTCTCTCTCTCTCTCTCTCTCTCTCTCTCTCACACACACACACACAAATACACACACAGTACAATGTACACCTTTTAGTGAGATTTTTTTTTGGACATTGAAAGAATTTGAATTATATCTAATATGGCAATTCTTTATAGGGACTAATTCAACTGGCATGACATTGACATTTTTTCAGAGCTTTTATAGGTGGTTCAAAACAATGATATGAAGGAAATTCTTTGGTTTCTTCATTACTTAGAATTATATATGAAATCATGAATTCATTGCAGTACTTAAGTAGTTTCTGGAGATTACTGAAGTAATGAAGGGCATTATAATTTTTTGAAAATAAAATAATTATTCATTGTCATGTCATTCATTAGTAATGTGGTAGCTTTGATCATGTCATGATAGTTACTACACTGGCTACAAATTTTGACTTTACCGTGAGTTTAATTTGGTTTACTAAAGCTTATATTTATAGCAAGTCTTTGCAAAAACCTTGTGAGGTGGATAAATAGATACATGGACAAAGGTCTCCCCTGTTTACAAAAGTATAAGTGATTGTTTTCTTTTATCTGAAAAATATAACAGTTAATTTAGAAATATTATTAATGAAGAAAGAGGATTATGATTTTGAATTTCCTCTAAGAGTTTCAAAGTTGAAACACTTCTACCTTTTAGGAGGTGAAAATTTTTGGAAAAGGATATGTATGCCAAATTGGAAATTATGACTTCCCATTTTTTATCAGAAGTTGTCTTTGAAGTTCATAATTATTTTCAAGAATCGGTCTCTAATAGCAAATCATATTTGCATTTTGGTGGAAATGAGTAGACTAAATAAAACATCTTTTGAATTGCTGGTTTGGTGGGCTACATGTGCTATAGGGAAAAAAAAATATTCATGACTTTTCTTTAAGAATGATAAGACAGAGCTTCCCTGGTGGCCAAGGAGTTAAGTCTCAGCACAATCATGGTGAAGGGCTGAGCTCGATCTGGCCAGGGAACTGATCCACATATGACACAGCAGATCCACATATGACTTAACAGACCTGTTCTGTTTTGCCTAGTGCTGCTCCCCTGAGAAGTGCATTTCAGTAGATCTGCTTGCCCTGCTCCACATTCTGTCTCTGGTGAGTCCATCATCCCCCTCCCCAGGACCTCTAGCCTACACCTCATCTTGTGTATGCATAAGTAAATAAAAATAAATATATATTTTTAAAAAGTGTTAATACAGACTGTTTTAAGAGGCACTGCAATGGTGGATATAGGGGCCAAATCACTGAATTTTTTAGTGGCGAGGACAAATAGTGTTCAACTCTGACTTCAAGGAGAAGTGGGAAATTATCTGAGGAACAGGTGGGGAACAGTACTGGAATATTGCTAAGATGATACATCACTGGTGAGGTGAGGCTCTGGCTACACTAACATTAGGGATTTTTGTTGAATATACCCCAAGGTGATCAGACATTACCTGGAGAGTAGTAGAGGATGAGGGACCCGATTGGATATTGAGGGTGATATGAAATTGAAGATGGGAGATTCTGGTTGAACTGATAGCAGGAATTTTGTGAAAATAGATAATAGAGAGAAGAATTCGAAACCACAAATTAACACCTAAATGAAAAAAAGAGTTCAGATGTACCCAAGTAGAGTTTGGATAAAGAAAAAAAAAAACCTCTGCTACTAGTTAAATCAAGTTCTTGTTTGGAAGAACTTGACAAAAAATACATATATAAGCATAGAATTTCCATTATATCATAACCACAACAAAGGTTAATGTTATTTATGATCATTATTTTTGATATTTACTGTAAGACCCTAATGTTCAAACAGGTTTGGTATAAAGTGCAAACTGAGTTTTGGGAAAAGCCTTAAATTTTCTTTTAGTGCATTTTAGCTAGGGAAAAGAACCATATTACTTGTCCCCCTAAATTAAAAACCTTGACCTCCTTTACCTATGGGAGATCTCACTGATTTATCCCAAATATTCTGTGTGTAATCCTTCTACCTCAGCATAGTTCTCCAAGAGAATGCAAACTGTAGACTGAAATCACATCTCACTGTTTAATGGACAATGGTGGGGGCACCTTTTGCTGTGTTATGAAGGAATACCAGAAGTTTCTATTTTCATCAGCTTTGATTGATTGCATCTCTCTTTTTCCTACATAGCTAATTCAAATTATTTGTGCCTCTTGAGTGTATAATGTGAGCCAAAAGTTGCACTCCATCCTTTTACTGTTTGCAAACTCTCTAAGTGATTCTTGCCAGGAACCTGCACTCAAGGGGAAAGTTAATATTCTAGGGTATTCACATAGCTTGATTTGATTTCATTTTCAAAGAAGCTTTGTAAATTAAAGGTACAAGAGTAGCATATCTTGAAATGTTTTGTTCATATTCATTTGTGTGCTTGATCCCCCCTCCTTTAGGCAAACTGACATAGTTGTATACTATTTAAATATTTTAAACCCAGAATTTGTGTTTATTTTCTCTAAAGATTTATTTTCTTGTTTATAAGAATTGAGGTGCAGGCCAGAGATGTGGGGTGTGAGAGGATTCAGTGGACACAGAGTGGGGAGCAAAACAGGCAGAATAACTGAAATAGACTTCTAAGGGAGCAGTGGGTGAGACAGGAGAGGTCTGCTGCACCATGTGGGTCAGCTCCCTAACTGGGGATGGAACTCAGGCTGTAGTGGTGATAGTGCTGAGACTAAGCCTTAGGCCACCAGGGAGGCCCCATCTGTGTTTCATTTTTTAGAATACTTTCTAAACATGTCCATAAGATGTCACACACTCCCCAAGCATGCAAATAATGTTTGCATACGAAAAAAGTATAAATAAAATTATAAATATTGGAAACTACTATTTTATTTTCTCAGGGTTTGAAAATGAATGTCTTATTAAAAACAATGTCATGTAATCATTGTGACATATTGTATCCAAAAGTATCTGAAGTAAACTAGTCTCTACTTAGTCCAAAGAAGTCAGCAAATCTTATTGATGTGCTTGAAATATATATAAGTGAAACTGAAGTTACAACTACACTATATAGCAGAGTATGTATGGATTGCTTTAAGAAATTGACTAGTTTTCTACATTAAAATTTAATCCATGATACAGAGGAAATATTCAGAATGAGTGTGTATGTTCTTTCTGCAGTCAGACTATTTGAGATATTTAGGTGAAAAGTTATGAAGTAGTTGTTTAAATATGTGGTTTTGCTCACTTTTTTCCAGAGATTTATTTTTGTTATATTCCCTCATTTCAAAGGGAAATGGGTACTTATTTTAAGGCTTTTAGGTAGCTTGCATGAATAGGCAAAATAAGGAAATTACTATGAAATGGGTTCAGTACAGCCAAACAAAGGCACATAAATATAGGATGGAGAGGTGAGGTTAAGGCTGAGTGCACACTTAAATAGTCTACTTATGTACTGAGAATAGAGGAGACACATGTCTTTGCATTTCTTTATTTGATAATTGCCATAACAACTATATTTAGTTGATTAGTATAAAGAGACCCATGAATTCAAGCACTGGTATTTTTTTCACTCCCAATTTTATTGTAAATTGATTTATTTTCTTTCAATGTGTGCTCATGTGGTTGAAATACATAGTTCTTCAGCTATGCTCTGTTGCACTTTGTGGTTTATACAAGCCCTCACTGAATACCAGAGGGGCAGTTATCCCTACACTGGGGAGGAAAATTCAATGATTCATGAATATACACAGGAAAGAACAAAGGCTGTTTGTTCCTAAGGATAGTGTTCAATATTCCAACCTCAATGAAGCAGAAATATGAATGTGAAAAGGGTTCTCATCATGGTATGTTGCCACAAATCTCAAATTTTATTGGAGTCCATAATAGTATACAGATGCACATGCTTTAAGTGTGAAGTGAATATGGCAATGGCATATTCTTTTAAATCTAAGTAAATTTAAGTCTAGTTCTAAGACATTAGTTATTTATAGTTATTATTTTAAATTTTCCTACATCATTCATCTTTAATGAATTGATATTTTCCATGTTGCTGCAATTAGCATGAGTTTATGTTTTTTGATCAACGAGTTGTATTTCATTTTGTTTATATACCATATCTTCTTGATCCATTCATGTGTTTGGGGGCATTTAGGTTATTTCCATATATTAGCTATTAGCTATTAGTCCTGCAATAAACAGCAGTTCAGGTTTCCTTTTGAATTAATGTTATTGTGTCCTTTGGAGAGAGTAGAATTGCTGGATCATATAGAAAATCCATTTTGAGAATTCTCCATATAGCTTTCCACAGTAGCTGGACCAGTTTGCATTCTCCCCAGCAGTGTAAGAGGGTTCCTTTTTCTCCACATCTTCACTACAATTGGTTGTTGTCATC
This sequence comes from Galemys pyrenaicus, assembly GCA_019455555.1. Taxonomy (NCBI): domain Eukaryota; kingdom Metazoa; phylum Chordata; class Mammalia; order Eulipotyphla; family Talpidae; genus Galemys; species Galemys pyrenaicus. Next base: position 2,019,454 of record JAGFMF010011830.1, on the reverse strand, counting down.
AGTTTTTTTTTTTTTTTTTTTTAATATGTGCCATTCTCACTATGTGAGGTGCTATATCTCAGTGTGATTTTTATTTGCATTTCCCTGATCAGTGTTGCTGAACATCATTTCACATACCTGTTGGCCATTAGCATTTCTTCTTTGGAGAAGGGTCTTTTTAACCCTCTGTCCATTTTATGACTGGGTAGCTTGTTTTGTTTTTGTTGAGTTATGTAAGCTCTTTGTAGGTTTTTATTTTTATTTATTTATTTATTTTATTTTAGTCCCTTATCATTTGTATAAGGTACACATAGTTTCTCCCATTCAGTGGGATGTCTTTGTTTTGGTTACTAGCTGTTTTGTTGTACAAAAGCTTTTTAGTTTGATGTATTCCCAGCTATTTATTTTCTCCTTTGCTTTCCTTGCTTCTGGAGATGAGTACTCAAAGATCTATCTGAGGTGTATGTTATGGAGTGCCTTGCCTATGTTGTCTTCTATATATTTTATGGTTTCAGCCCTTACATTCAAGTCTGTTATCCATTTTGAGTTATTTTTTCTGTATGGTGTGAGATAGTAGTCTAGTTTCATTCTTTTGCATGTGCCTGTCCAGTTTTCCCAGCACCATTTATTGAAGAGGTTTTCCTTGTTCAGTGTATGTTCTTTGCTCCTTTGTCACAGATTAGTTGACCAGAGATGTGTCATTTTATTTCTGGGTTTTCAAATCCATCTCCATTGGTCTATGTTTCTGTTATTGGTCCAGTACCACACTGTTATTATTGTGACTGTGTAGTATAGTTTAAAGACTAGGAGTGTAATTCCTCCATTCCCTCCCCCTTCTAGTTTGTAGAGCTTTGGCTATTCGAGGTTTTATGTGATTCCCTATACATTTCAACAAGATTTGTACCATTTCTTTGAAAAATTCCATTGAGATTTTTATTGCAGTTGCATTGAATCTGTGAATTGCTTTTGGTAGGATGGCCATTTTGATAATGTTAATTCTTCCAATCCATGCATGAACAGGGAATGTCTTTCCATTTCTTTATATATGTCTTCTGTTTCCTTTAATTATATTTTAAATGTTTTCCTTTATAGGTCCTTCACTACCTTTGTTAGATTTATACTCAGTTATTATATTTTACTTTTTGTGTACAATTATAAGTGGGATGGTTTTCTTCCTCATAAGACTCATTGCTTGCATATAGGAAAGTTATTGAAATGGTTTAATTTATACAAGGAATATAGAGAAACTGAGCAAAGGATAAGGAAAAAGACAAAATTAGCAAACTGACCATAGATTTGTGGCATACAGAAGGAGACAAGAATGTAGAGGGATCAAACAGGGTATGAAAGAGCGCAGTGTTTCACGGGTAATGTGACAGTGGTAGAAGAAATATGGGAACTGCACCTGAGGAAAGAAATTAAATATTGTGTAAAAATAAAAAAAATGTAATAAACAAAAATAAATTTTAGAAAAGAGAAACTATAGAATATAATTAATGTGGAGTCATTTAAAATAAACACTCCTGCATCAGGACACACACATGCAATAAAAAATCAACAACAAAAAACAGCAAAAGGGTGCACATGCATATATCAAGATGTGAAAATGTAATTTCCAAAGTTATAACTGTGTAAATGACTAACAAATTAATAAAATGTAAGGAAATAAATAAAAAAAAAACATTTGAAATTATTAACTTGTAGCATTCTTGTTACAAGTTTGAAAATGAAACATTAAGTTGTAAAAATGTTCATATAAATTCTAAATCATACCTATGATTTCATGAGAGGCTGAGCTAATGAAGTCGGGTTTTTTGTTTTGTTTTTTTTTTCTAATTGTTTTAAAAATTTTGATTTATTATAAAATTTTAAATGGGTCTAGAAAATGGATTCAGGTCAGTAACTTCTTCTCTCCAAGATGATTTTATAGACAATTTTTATTATATATAAACTAATTAATGATATATGCTATGGATACATGACTCATGAAGTCTGGTATTTTATAACCAATATTTTTGAAATAGAATTTAATTGTTGTTCTACTATGAAATTAATGTTTTTGTATACCTAATAGCAGAATTTATCGTGATGTCATGATTTTTAAAAAATAGTTTGTTCAGATTAATTCTTTACTTAAACTTATTACCACCAAATTCAACACCACAATTATCCCATTAAGGAGTTCTGTTTGCATTTTTAGTGATCTTAACTGTTAGGTTGGATCAGTTATTAAATGCTGATTTTAGGATACTGTGATTTGAAATACAAAAATTTAAGAAAATTAATGGGACATGCTTTAATAAGATGTATACTTCAAAAATATAATTTTCAGTGATTTTGCCACTAACATTGATTTTGGAATAGTTGTAGCTACATATTTTTTCTTTGTTTTAGAAGCTGTTATGAGAGAATATTTCTGGAGTTAAAACACCTGGGTTTGCATTCTTATTCTGTCAATTTCTAGCTCTCATCATGAACAAATGATTTAACTTTTGTACATTTCAGTTTTCTAATGTGGAATAGTCCTAGAAGTCCATGACTACATCACTGAGAAGATGATTATAAGAACCGAATAAGATCAAATACATATAAATGGTATTGCTATTGTTGATGACACTCCCATGTCTAATGATTTTGTAATACTCACTGGCTGAAATTTTATGGCTTTTGGTTTTGCTGTTATTTTTATTTTGTAGATTTTCCCCCCAGTTTTGAGTCTTTATTTTTATTTTTTCTTTATTGCATTTTGCATCTTGTCCATGATGTGTCCCTTGTCATTTTCTCCACTGCCAGTTTGGAAGTATCCCAGAGTATATCATTACATAGGTTCGGCCAGACTTTGATGATAGCTGTTTTGTTGGATAAGGGCTATTCCATTGATTTGTTACATGTTGTATAGGAATAGATACCTGGAGACACATATTTGTTAACTTACTGATACAGTTTGCAGTTGCATGTGGTGGTTTACACAATTTAACATCATTTTCAACTCTCTGGTTGAGAATATTTCAAAGCATTTCTTTGATATGAGTGAGTTCTATACATTTTATTCCCTTATGTTTAACTTTTTACAAGCTGCTTGGGTTTCACTTAATAGAAGTGCAGTGATAAGCCTACTTTGGTGACAACTTTTAAGTCCATTTGGATTTCTTACTCTGTTGCTATATTTTTATGAAATATTAAGTAACTGATAGATAATATTTATTATAACATGTTCAGGAATGAATTAATGATTCCCAAATATATTTTTCCATTTTTTTGCAGACAAGAAAAAATATAATATAGCAACAATTTTAAAACCATACTGCTTTTTCTGTTAATTTTCTATATTTCTATGCCAGCACATGAAAATAAAGTGGTTATTTGCCAGATATTCTGTCGAAACTTTTAAGAATGAAATAAATTGTGTCATACAAATATTCATTTATGTATATATAGCACTTGTTTTAAAAACAATGAAAGTCACCTTATCATCTTTGATTTTTCTATAGTAAACAGCCTACAGTCTTTATAATTAATGTTATAAATTTTTCTAAGAATCAAGAATTTATATGTAGATTTATGTATAAGGATGATCACTGAACTATTATTTATGATAAAGACATACTGGAAACAGAATTAACAATCCATATCTGTAAAGAATTGAATTATACAAGAGATGTACTTTAACGTGATATTATCACTAAAAAATGAATTTCTTGGCACATGTTTAGAACACAGCATAAAGGATATAAAATATAAAATTATATTCAGTATTAATTTATTGTATATTATACTATATATGTATAATATGCAGCCATATATGTATTCAATATGGATTATATTCAGCATGGAAAATATATGAAAGATTAGGTTAAATATTAGTAATGGCAATTATTACTAAATGGTAATAAGGGATGGTTATATATTTTTTTATTTTTATCTTTCTCTATTTTCGCAATCTCTATAGTGAATATGTGATTTTTCAAAACTGGAAAATCATCACTGGTTAAAACACCACATGGAGATAGAATATTTTCTTCTTTCTTTTTATTATGATACTTTTAGCTTTTTCAAAGATATAAAAATTCTTACATCAACTCAGGGTTATAATTTGGCTAGGTGGTATTATTCTGCATTTCTGCTATGGTCTTTATGTCACAAATATGTATCACAGTAGTGTGTACTAAAAGTAGGTGACAAGGCAAAGTGAGACTGTGTAAGGAGAATTTTTTTTAAAGATTTATTTATTTATGCATACAAGCACTGGGGTACAGGCCAGAGGTGCAGGGGGTGAGAGAACCCACCAGACAGAGTGGGGACCAGAACAGGCATATCAACCGAAATACACTGCTGAGGGGAGCAGCGGGGGAGGCAGAAGAGGTCTGCTGCGCCATGTGGGTCCCCTCCCCAGCCAGCAGCAGGGATTGAACTCGTGCTGTAGTGACTGAGGTTTGCTTCATAGTGTGTTACCCAACCCACTGCGCCACCAGGGAGGGCCCTGCATAAGGAGAAATTAACTAAAAGCAAGTCACATGATGCTATGTATAGAATCAATCATTTGATTCTTCAAAGTAATTGAGATGTTCTATGACAGTGAGCATCAGATTTAAGTCTAAACCTGGAATATGTTTGCATTGCCTTCCAACTGAGGTTGTGTTTGCAACATATCAACTTATTTTAGTCAAAATGTACACTAAGAAATTGCTGTTTTATATACTGCTTTTATATGACTTTTGGGGTATAGAAAGTTGTGCACTAATTTACTCATTATTCTAAGAAACACCATGTTGTGGTAGATAGAGAGTAAACCAAATATAGGGCAAGTATAAATACAACAAAATTAAAATTTTAGATCATAAGACCAAATTAGTGGGAACCAGACTGAGGGAGAAGGGAGAATATCAGGTGTATCAGGTAAAATGGATTGAACATAGAGAGATCACAGAATTGAAATTTTAATGGTGAGCGTAATGCAATACATTTATACATTGCTTCATAATGATACACACATGAAATCTATATCATGTTACGATGCAATGTTTCTTCAATAAGAATTTAAATATTAATAAATAAATGCCATTTAGGATATGGGTTATAAAAGTAAGATATAAATTATCTCTTTAATTCTCATTGATCTGGCTCCAATTGCCCTTATTTTTTTCTCTAAAGCATGTTGTTGCTTGATATTTTGACTAATATTTTAATTGTATTAAATTATAATAAACTATATTAAATTGTAATAAATTAATTGTATTAGCTAGAAGTTATCAAGCAAAGGAACTAAATCTTCAGATTTTCTGTACCCTATCAGATACAGTCATCCTCTGGTATCTTTTTAACCTATTTTATTGGAAAAAAAAAACAACAACAAAATGACTTTAATTTTTATTCTGTATTGTTTTGCATAGGTTCTTTGGAACATATTTTCTAAATTTCTGATCTATAGCAACTGAAAACTGATAGTAATTGGTAATACTGATAGATTTTTATGTTCCCTATTGTTCTATTTACTTCTCTCTTCATCAAAGCATTTATGCTTCCTAGTTACAAGCATCTTGATTGCTGAAGGTTGTGTTCATATTTCTTCCCTCCACGCTCTCAGGAGAATGTTAAATATAATAGGGCATCCCTGGTGGCACAATGGATTAAGCAACACACTATGAGGCAACCCACAGCCGCTGCAGCATGAGTTTGATCCCTGTTGCAGGCCGGGAAGGGGACCCACATGGCACAGCAGACCTCTCCTGCCTCCTCCGCTGCTCCCCTCAGCAGTGTGTTTCAGTTGATCTGCCTGTTCTGCTCCCCACTCTGTCTCTGGTGAATCCTGTCACTCTCCACCCCATACCTCTGGCCTGTACCCCAGTGCTTGTATGCATAAATAAATAAATCTTTTTTTAAAAAAAGAATGTTAAATATAATAGACAGCAAATGCATTGAATCAGACTTCTGCAACTTTAGACTATAGATTTTAAAAAAGTTTGCCTTGATGTTTGACCCATCTAAGAATAAATTGCCAGTGTTTTAATTTATCATTATAGTTTCAGTCATCTTTAAAACATTATTTAGAGCATCATAAATTTTAGAAAGGTTTATTAGCTGTAGTAACAAACCTTAATCCCACATACATATATTATACACAAAATGTTCTATTAATTATGGACTCATTTACATTCATTAATTTATTTCATACTTTATTGGCCCAACCATATGAGAAATATATTTTTAATCTTTCTTATGATTACAGGTTACTTAGTGTTTAACAGACTTTCCCTTCATTCAAAAAGCATTTTTTAACTTATATATTGGCTTTTTATATGAAAATTTGTTGTTTCAAACATAAATTCCTAGCTACCCCGTGTTAACGTAATATTTTTTTTAGATTTATTTTTATTTGTTTATGCATAGAAGGCCAGAAATGCCTGGGAATGAGAGGACTTACCAGAATTAGAGTGGGAAGCAGAACAGGCAGATCTACTGAAATATACTGCTCAGGGGAGCGGCAAGCAAGACATGAGAGGTCTGCTGAGCCATATGTGGGTTAGCTCCATGGCTGAGGATCTAACTCAGGCCATTGTGGAGATAGCACTGAAATTTAACCTGTAGGGTACCAGGGAGGTCCCATGTTGATAGATGACAGTTAAGTGTTGGGAAATTTCCATCTAATTTGAAAAGCAATGTTTGTGTACATATTTGAATCTCTAATTGTATTTTATTACTCTCAATATTTAATATAAAATTGAAATGAAAATGGAAAAAATATATTACAGAATCAAGTGATAAAAAGTTATTTCCCTGTACATACTAAAATAGAACAAAGGCACAAATAATTAAGCATGTTAGGAATGACATTTGGGGACCAAATTGAATGATTATTGGACTTAAGTAAATAGATATTTTTAATTATGGAGAAAATTCCAGGTCATACATAAAATGCTGATGATATTTCAGTAGCAATTGGATTTTAAAATAGAGAAATTAACCCTTGGGAGTTTATTAATTTTATTTGAAATTTGGGAATAGCACACCAGAGATCTAAATCTGATGTTCAAATTTTGTACATTAACTTTCTTACATAATATTAAGAATATGTGGTGATAAACAACTGATAAGTTACTGAAGTTAATTTGTAACTTGTACTGAAGAAAAACATTACATTATAACATTTTATATTTTTTAAAATATGATTCATCTTCAGTCAACATCTGTGTATACTATATTAACCACTAAAAAGTCCAATTCTGTTTAAAAGAAGTGCTAAATTCTATTTTTTAACTTATAATTTTCTTTATTTTTCTCTTTTTCATGTCATTGGAAATTTCATTAAGACCTTGTAGAAATATTTTTGTAGATTTTATATAAATTCAAAAAGATGAAAATATGTATCTTGAGTAATTACTTAGTAAGATAGTGAGTAAATGTCTAGTACTAAAATAATTGATTACTCTTTTTTTCAAGAAGTTAAGTTGATTAGTAAATACTTGAATAAGATTTAGTATTCAAAAGGAAAAGAAAAAACAAAACTTGTCTGCAGAATTTTGCCTTCCATTCATTCTGGGCAATTAAGTCTATGGAATATTTACTTTTTACTTGTCCAGTGTTTGAAGTTAGCCTTTTTCTTAGTAATTTCCTTTTTATAGTAGCTCAAATCTCTGTATTTATTTATTTTGATTGAGGATAACATTGTTTTTTAATACTGTACATGATTTAAACATAATGGGTCACACCCCTAAGGTGTATGTTACAACATCTCACCCATCTTATATTTCTGTTCAGTGTACTGTTACTTCATATTTTAACAGCTTTGCACATTAAAATGGTTCTTAAAACATCTTAATTATCTATTTTTACTTCCTCTTATCCTTTATAAATTAATGTATATTTTCTTCATATCACTTCATGCACAGGTGCATGCATATGGGTTTTAAAAAGTTATTTAGTTTTTATTTGAAATATTCACTGCCCTTCTGGTTGTTTTATTCATTCATTTTTTATTGAGCTAACATTGGGTTGAAACACATGGGAATAAATTCACAACTCCACAGGTATACACCACTTCTGCCATCAAAGCACCCCATACTCCTTTACCCTAGGTCATTGGGCCCCCTCTATAGTTTTTTCCCAACCTCTTTTTTCCTTCCCTTCTACCAGCCTTAATTGTTGAGTCATATTTTGAGGATGGGTTTGTTCTGATTTTGTTTTGCCAGTCCCCCCCACCCCGCCAATATTGTACATATGAGTGAAATCATCTAGTATGTTTCTTTTTCCTTCTTACTTATTTCACTTAGCACTATCCTTTCAAGCTGTGTCCATGTTGTCACAAGTGGTAAGAGTTCATCTTTTTTCAAATCACAGAGCATTATTCTATTTTGTATATATACCATATCTTCATAATTTACTGGTTTGTTAATGGGAATGTAGGTCGTTTCCATAACTTGAGCATTATAAGTAGTGCTGTAATGAATATGTGAGTGCATATACTTCTTAGAATTAATTATTTCATGTTCTTCAGGTAGAGACATGTGTGGAATTGATGGACCATATGGCATATCAATTTTTAATATTTAAAAAAATCTTGGTTTTTTTAATAATTATTTAGGTAATTTAAAACTGTGTTGACCTTTAATTTCTACTTCAGTTTCAATAATTTACTTATCTGATTTTTAACTAAGAATATATTTCTTTCACTTCAATTTGTACTACAGGATTCAATATTAGGTTGTATACACATAGAAATTAACATCAATATTCATATATCATACTGGGAAGATAACATGCAGGAACAAAATTATATGTAGCTGCAAATCAATCATAAAATATCTGCTTTTTTGTAATACATATCTTCAGATTTTATCCATGCTTACCATGTTTTTATACCCAGGCAGTTATGTGCTAGCAAGTATACATTATAATTTTATCCATGTACAAATTGTCTTCAAAAGACAACATTCTATTTAGATGATAAAAATACACATTTTAGACAATTTTTATAAAGCCCATTTTCATCAAGAACTGGTTTATTTGAATCTATATTTATACTAACTGACTTTTATGTTTGCACTGGTACAGTAATTGTAAATAAATCTTCTGTGGCCATAGAGCTGTAACTCTTTCTTCCCTGTTGCCTTGGAAAATGCCTTTTTAAAAAGCTTAGATTTCTCTGAATTTTAATGAATCATTTCTTTTCAGACAATAGACTCACAATCAGTTATGTTACAATAGAAATGTGTGTTTTCTAAGTAGAAAAGAAATACTTTGCATAAGCTTGACTAATAGTTCTGTATGTTGAGTAGTCTTGCAAAACAGCATATTTTGGTTTCTATCCCTTTGCTAGGTTGCGTGAAAAAATATATGTGTGTATATATATGTATGTATGTATCAGATGTGTGTGTATATATACAGACATGTCAGGAAAGATATTAAAATAGAATTCTAGGAAATACAATAATGCACTTTCCCCCATCCCCTAATCCCTTTAGCCTGTCAATTTGTTACCTTATACTAAAAGCAGTGCTTAGTAGATGTGATTCAGGTAAGAATTTCAAAATAGGGGAATATTCTGGATTAGTTGGTCAGGCCCAGTATAATCAGAGCATTCTCATAAGTAAAAGAGGAAGAAAGAACTGTGATGACTGGAGAGAGGGCTATGGAATGAGGGCTTCAGAAAGTTCTTCATCAAGATCAAAACTCTCAACCAATATTATGTATTCAAAAATCATAAAGTCATATCAAAAGATTTCTCAGGTTGGCATCACTAGCTCAAGAAAGTTCATTTTTAGTGTATCTGGTTACCTAGACACCCTTTGACTTTAGAACTTTGTAACTATTTATAGGTTTTACAGATAAGGATTACTTCCAGAGAGAACTAAGTGTCTTAGCAACTGTAATTGTTACAAGTATTTGAAATAAATTACTGGCATTTTAAAGTATAGCAATCACCTCATTATATTTATACTTACTGTGTTTAGTTTGTTGCATTTAAGCTCATTTATCTGTAACTTTAGCTTGATTTGTACTAGTCCAGAATGTTGAGCAATTTGTAGATTAAGCTGAGCCTTGAAAAATTTTCCAACAGTGTGTTCATGCAATATAAGTGTGCATAAATTTTTGTTTGTGTTTAAGCATTCACTGAAAACACTAAATCATATTATAGGCATGTTCCAATTTCTGTAATTGGATTGATTGTTCAGACCAACTTTTTGAAGCTCATTTAACGGGCCATAGGTGTTTATTTATAGGTTAAGATAGGGAAGCAGGAAAAAGTAGTTATAATGAGCACATGAAAATATTTAGCCTGTTATTAACATATTTTGAATATATTGGAATACATTTACTTTAATAACTGATATTCATAGAATTGTAATTATGTTCTGAGGATGTATCATTGTGAGTTTGGGCTATGGTAACAAAACACCATAGACAACAACGTACCTTAATCCTATAGAACTGGAGGCTGAGAACTCTCAGACCAAGGTGCTGGAAAATTTAGCTTTTTATCAGGATTACCTTCCTCACTTACAATAGCTTCCTTCTTACTGCATTATCACATGGCAGAGACTGAGCTCAGGATTCTTTACCTCTTGTAAGGGCTCTAATCCCATTTTAGGGGCGTCACCTCATGGCCTATTCACAAACTAATTACTTTCCTAAGCCAAATACATCATAAGAGAGGGTGTTTAAAACTTCAGTATATAAAGTTTTGAAGAAGTAACCCAAAGTAACATGTATTGAGAACTGATCATTTAGAACAGTGTACTTTGAAAATTGATGATGACAGTAATAGTGAAATCATTATATTTCTTTCTGTTGACATGTGAAAATGTCTGATGTAGTTACACATTGACTATATTAACACTTATAAAAGAGTGATCGTTTTTTAATCTATATTTCTAATCCCAATCTTCATTGTGCTAGTGTTATTTGGAAACTTGTCATAAAAAAATCCAACAAAAATGGTAATAAAAATTATAAGAGAAATTTCAGGGTTTACTGATTGCTGGTGAAAAGCTCCACAATTTATGCCTATGGATAAGTTCTTAGTTCAGCTACTGTGCAGTATATGTGTTGGTTAACACTTGGTGACAAGTAGGAAGGAGAAAGAAAGTTTATATTTCTATCACTAATTCAAAGAATGAAATAAGAGACACATGAAAATTTTTCCAGTTACCAATTAGTTATCACCATCATCATTATAAATATTGTTAATTATGGCTAATAAAATAACATTATTATTCCTGAAATGTATTCTTTATGTGGCAGAACTATGAAAGCTTTAATTCTCGTGATGATCCTAGTAGGTTGATTATTATTATCCCACTTTTATAGATTAATATGTAGCCTAAGGGGTCCAATAATTTGCCCAAAATCACATAGATAGGAAATTTAACTGGAGTTCATTGAGCATCCATAAAAAATATAAATTAACACCTAATGGGGTAAACTATTTCTTTAATAAACATAACAGTTCCTTTATTGACTCTGAATTTTAGTATCAAATACAAAAACTTACTGACCAAACTATTATGAGCCTTCGGTGAACTTTGTGTCAACATTCCTTGAACTGCTTGTCTCTGAAGAGCGATTGTCTTTCCTATCTTTCCCATCACAAGCAGGATTTGTACATCACAGATTCTGTTCAAATTAATTAAAATACTATCCCGACTATGCCCTTTTGATAAATCAGAGCCCTACTAGTTATTACTTCATTCAATAGAAAAACAATAAAAGAAAATTTCCCCAAGTGTGGAATGTAAAAATAATAACAGTGAGAAAAAAATCATCTTAATATTCTTTTGGTATTTTATGTTTTGATTTCCATTTCATAATATATAACATTTAAATTTATACTGCTTCGTTATATCTGGGAGCTGGTTCTTCTTGTATGTCAGCCCATTTGGGGTGTGCTCTTTGACTCACTGTGCTAGCTTGCTGTGTCTGATGGAAGTGTCTGACCAAAAGAACATATCTGCTGTTTCATACCTCCCAGGACATAGGGGAGCACCCTTCTATCTTTAACATCTGTCTTCTAACCTTTGTCAAAGAGGTTGGTTATATCATTGGACCAAAATATCCAGTAACAAGCAGCATTTCCCAATTGTTACAGTACACACACTCTCTCTCTCTCTCTCTCTCTCTCTCTCTCTCTCTCTCTCTCACACACACACACACACACACACACACAGAGTAAACAGCTAATTTCATACCCCTTGACTTTTCTGTTTTCCTTACTAAAAACCTTTTACTCTGGATGTTCTGTGTTCTATTATCTTTTAGTTTCTCAGTAGAGGTTGAGGCTTAACATATCAAACAATTACATTTTTTCCACATACTGAAGGAAACTGAGAGTGCTTCTTTGACCACCCTGTAGCCATCTTCCTCCCACCTTCAAAATGATAATATGGGGCCCTCCCTGGTGGCACAGTGGGTTAAGCAACGCACTGTGAAGCAAACCGCAGCCACTGCAGCACAGGTTCTATCCCTGCTGCCAGCCAGGGAGGGGACCCACATGGCGCAGCAGACCTCTCCTGCTGTGCCCGCTGCTCCCCTCAGCAGTGTCCTTCCGTTGATCTGCCTGTTCTGCTCCTTGCTCTGTCTGTGGTGAATCCTCTCACCTCCCCCCCACACACCTCTGGCCTGTACCCCAGTGCTTGTATGCATAAATAAATAAATCTTTAAAAATTGATAATATGATTCCCATTCTTCTTCAAACTGTTCAGTTTACTACTTTCACACTATGTTGCAATCAGATCGCTGACTGTCCAATTTTTCTACCATTTCACTGCTCATAAGGCAGCATTTCTTACTGTACTTGATGTTTTCTCTACATGTTCTTAGGAAGATCCTCCCTATATACAGCCCACTGCTTTGTTACAAAACAGCAAGCCTGGCTTCGGAGAGTGATTTAGTTTGAAGGTTGACTGTCATTTACTAGTTACAGTGCCTAAAATAACTGAAATAACTGATAACTGAAATTCTAAATCAGCTTCTGTAGGATAACAAAACCTACATTTCCAGATAATTCTAAAAGAAAATAATATGATAATGAACATGAAGTACCTATTATTTTGCTTATTAAGTAATTGCCTCACAGTGAATAATAACTGTTATTGTCATTTCAGTTATTATATGATGCATCTTGGTTGTTATTTGGGAATCTTGTTGCTTTTGCTTCTAATCATTTTAAGGATAAAGATTCTTCTGTAATTCTTGACTGAGGAGTGAGGTTTAGTTTTTGCAGCACAGGATTAGTAGCGGTCACTTGTCACACTGGGAAAAGGCAATGCAAAGAAAAATGAGAACCTCTAAACAATTGGAATATATTAAAGACTTACTAAATGAAATAGTGGGGAAACAACAGAGTTTCTCATCTGTTCTGCCAAGTTGGTTCAACCATTTGATACTTGTAAAGATAAAGATTCCTATAACCCATAATCCAACAGTTTTTCTCCTAGTTATGCATCCTAGAGAGTCTTGTCTACATATGCACAGAAATATGTGAGCACGGATATATATATATTTAAGGATTTATTTTTATTTATGCATACATAAATTGGGTTGTAGGCCAGAGGTGTAGAGCATAAGAAAATTCACCAGAGATAGAGTAGGGGACAGAGCAGGGGGATCTATTGAAGTATACTGCTGAGAGAAGCAGTGGTGACACTGGAGAGATCTGCTGCACCATGTGGTTTAGCTTCCTGGTGGAGTGGGGATCAACTCATGCCTCAGTGGCTGGCAATGGCTGGATAGCACTGACTTTAACCCCTATACTACCACACAGGCCCCAAGAGCAAGAATATTTTTAACAGTGCTGTTTACATAGAAAAAAAAGGAAAATGTATCTCCTTATCTAGATAGGTTATTTGTACTATATTCATATAATGGTGGTGACAGCGCATGAAGTGAACTTTTTGGTATTGTTATGGATGAATTTCACAAATTCAGACTGAAAATAAAAAAAACACTATGCAGGAGGCCTATGTAGCATGAGGTATTTATACCATAGTTTTAAATGTCAAAGGATTATTGATTATTATTACATAGCTATGTCATAAATATACATCACTTATATATAAAAGCACAAATTAATGCACAAGGATAGTGAATATCAAATTCAGGATAATCATTTTTTGGGGGGAAGGAAGAATATAGTTCTAAAACTGGTCCTGTCTTATTTCTTAAACTAATATCCATTATATATTTTAAGCATTTTCTATATCTGAAGTATTTAATAAATAATGCAGTATAATATGCCAAATATAAGTATGCAGCCAAAAATAATATCTTATAATCTGATAATTATACTCTTTCTTCATTTTATTATGTCATTACTTTCTTAAAATTGCATACTCAAAAATGTATTATTTTAATTTGAAAAATTAAAAATTCAGTTTTGTGTTTATGTGGTGAGATTTCAGTATCAAATTTTAGAAGTCATCCAGTTTTCACTCTTTGTCATCTATCTCTATACTTCTTTCAACCTAATTATTAAACAGCTGGAGGTGTCAGTCTGTGATATTGAATAGCATAATTTAGTAAGTCATGAATTTAAATATTTGACCATCTGAGTGATGTCTGACATATTGTAAATGTTGAAGAGATGAACTCAAGAACTAAACTAATAAAAATTGCTTTAATTTTAGTGTCAGTCATCATTATACAGTAGCCTTACAATGACCATTTAATGTTCTGAGAATATTCCCTTAGTGTGACCTTCCAGTTGTGGCTTTGACCTTCTCATAGTCACACAGAGCTCCCAGATAGCAGATACACTGGAGGATCTTCATCATATGCCCATTATTTCTCCTTCTAATTTTTTCTTAAGTTTCCCTTGACTTAAAAAAATAATTGTTCGGCAAATTAAAAAAAAAGTAATAAAACCAAAATAACAGCAACCAAAAGTGATAAAATAAAAATATCCCAATGAGGGCCTCCCAGTTAGTGCAAGAGGTTAATCAACACTGTGAAGCATCTGCAGCACAGTGGCATGAGTTCAATCCCAGGCAAGGGAGGTGACCCACAAGATGCAGCTTCACCACTGCTCCCCTCAGCAGTGTATTTCAGTCAATCTGCCTGTTCTGCTCCCTACTCTCTCTGGCCTGTACCCTAGATTTTGTATGCATAAATAAAACCTTAAAAAAAAGCCCAATGACTATTCAATTTGGAAACGACCACATTTATAGAAAATGGACTGTCAATTATTTTTTATTATCTTATAAGAAGAGATAAATTAACACCTAAAGTTTGAAGCCATTCATTTTATAAACATGCTGTGTTTCTTTCATTGCCTTTGAATTTTAACACTGAGTACAGAAAACTTTTAAAGAAAATACCCTGATCCTTCAATGAACTTGGTGTCAACATTCCTTGAACTGCTTGTCTCTGAAGACCTGGTTTTCTTTCCCATCTCTCCAACACCACAAGCATGTTGTATACATCACAGTTTCTGCTCAGACTAATTAAAATACTATCTTGACTTTGCCTTTTTGTATGAGTCAGAATCCTCAGTTACTACTTTATGAAATAGAAGAACAATAAACAAAAATTTCCCCAAGTAGGGAAAGCAAATAATAAAAATGAGAAAAAGATCATTTAACCATCCTTTCTTTGTCAATTTTCTGACCTCGTTTATAACATTTAAATATAGGGGCCTCCCTTTTGGCACAAGGGGTAAAGTCTCAGCACAATGAGTCAATCCACAGCCACTGCAACACCGGTTCGATCTCCGGCCAGGGAGTTGAACCACATGGAACAGCAGACCTCTCTTGTCTTCTCCTGTGCTATCCTCAGCAGTGGATTTCAGTAGATCCACCTGCACTGCTCCTCATTCTGTCACTGGTGACTCACCAGCAAACCACCTCTGGCCTGTACCGCAGCTCTTGTATGCATAAAAATATTTTAAAAAATTCAAAAATGAAATTTAAATATACACTTTTGGTGGTATCTTAGAATTGGTGTTTCATGTTTGTCACACTGCCCACTGCATTTCTTGAAGCTTCAATGCCTACATAAACCCTTAACTAGCAAATGTCTTTGTAGATTTCATTGGCAACTGATCATTCATTCATACCCGCAGACAGTTAATGATTCACAAATACTTTTGAAGCCTGATCTGCATCTTGTAATTGTCCACAGAGACAAGCAAGAATTCAAATAAGCTTGGATAGGAATGACTTCATAGTCATAGCAAGTGCTTTGACATGAATCAGAGTACAATGGTGTGATGACTCAAGCTTGATTATAGCCTCTTTGTTCATGGATCTAAGCATTTACTGTTTTTTTTTTCATATTGTTTTCAATTTTGTTATTTTTCTTAACTTTTATTCCCTTAAGTATTGTAAACTTTAGGTTTAAATCTCTCTTTTCTTCTTTTTCTTTTACACAAATATCTAGTTAGATAAAGATTATAGATTACAGATTGGAATCCTACCAGATGAATATTTTACTATATATGGGTTTTCAGTCACTTCAATTATATAAAGATCAAAACTGTTTTTCTAATTGAGTTTTTAAACTTACTTTTCAATATGTCAGACAACTACTAGACAATATTAGTTTATCTAATACTTGAGATATTACACAATTTCTCAAAGTTTGAAATTTATTGCAAACCCATGTATATTCAAAATATTGAGGCAACAAAGATTGAAAAGCATCAAACATGGACTTCACTGGTAGTCTAGGGGTCAAATCTCAGCACTATCACCGCTTTGGTCTTAGTTCAGTCCCTGACCAGCAAGCTAACCCGCACTGCACAGCTGACTTCTCTAGTCTCGACAGCTCTCCTTTTAGTAGTGTACTTCAATAGATCCACCCGGTCTTCTCCCCACTCTGTCTGTGGTGAATCTTCTCACCCCCTCCCAACCTCTGGCCTACACCCCAGTTATTCTATGGAAAAATAATTAGTAAAAAATAGGAAAAGCATCAAATGATTGTGCTTTCAGAATATAAGTTCATTGCAGCTCAGACTTTGATCAAAAATTACATGAGTGACAGCCTGATAGATGCTGGTTATAGAAATGCTCTGAGGGGTTTTTAAAGAACAGAGGGATAATTGTTAAGGATAGTGTCAGGGATTCATCTCCCTGGGGTAACTACAAAACATACCCTGAATAAAATGATATGGTACCCTGAAAAGCGCCGCATAAATGCAGAAAGAAGAGATGGCTAACCAATGGGAAAGGAGAGAAAGGCTTGGTCAGCTTTAAGTTTTATATATGAATCCCAAAAGATAACTACAGTTTATGTGTTTTGATTTTACTTTACAGGAAGCCTTATTGTAAGGAGAGACTGTGCAAGGTTAAACTTTTTATGTAACAAGCATTCTTATTGATTTGTTAAAGAAATGGAAAGAAACCACAAAGTTATTTCGATCTCCACTTATTAAAATCTGCTTGAAGTAAATAAGACGTATTATTCATATATAAGGAAAACACTCCATTAAAATCTTCCACTCGGACAGTATGAGTAGGTTGTTGTGTAATCAGCAGTCTCTCAAATAACACATTTTTGTCCACGAAAATGAAACAACTTTAAAACTAATTTTAAAAATAGAAACTGTAAGTGGCAACTGGTTATATAAATGCTTAATTTATTTGATAATAAATCTCACTTAGCTTTTTCATATTTTAATTTATCTTATGTTATTCCTAAAATTTGTAAAGCAAATATTGTGAATGCATCAGACTTTAGTGAAATATTCCTGGAAATTGTTGCAAGGGGTGTACTCCATCTTGTGGCAAGATGTGTTTCAAAGAAATAAATTTTAGAATTAATATATGTGTACTTGTATTTATAAGTTAAAAAAAAAAGCTAGGTTCTAAAAATGGTTCAATGAATAAAACTACAGCTTTAACATAATAAAATTAAATTCTTAGATTTTTCAAGATTCAAATGAGTGATTTTGAAAATAAGGTCATAATCACTATATTTTGTATGGGATTATATACTTTTATTTATTAATAAATTCACTTTGTTATATTAGTTGAATAAAAGGTTGATTTTTACCTTGCCATATTTAAGTAACTTACTACAGTTCTCTTCATGTAGTTTGTTATTATTACATTGATTAGGAGCTAAAGTTTGGTTTGTAATATATGTATAACATTCACTAATTTGGGTTCTGATAGTCAAATAAATTAGTTATCAAAAATAGAAGACAAAGAATATATTGTTCCAAGTAAAAAATATATTACAGGGGCCTCCCTGGTGGCGCAGTGGGTTAAGCAATGCACTATGGAGCAAACCACAGCCACTGCAGCATGAGTTAGATCCCTACCCCCGGCCAGGGAGGTAGCCCATAGGGCTCAGCAGAATCTCCTGCTGTGCCCGCAGATCCCTTCAGCAGTGTATTTCAGTCCATCTGCCTGTTCTGCTCCTCGCTCTGTCTCTGGTGGATCTTCTCACCTCCCCCCCACTTCTGGCCTATACCCCAGTGCTTGTATGCATAAATAAATAAATCTTTAAAGAAAAGATATTACACACATTGTAACTATGACAAAAATATTATTTTTGTAGTTTTTCTGAATGTAACCAATGGCTAATATTTATATTAATTAGTCACTCCTGGCATCATTTCTACTGGCTCCTGTCCATTATCAGTAGTTTCTAATACACACATCAAATATATTTAACTTTATCCAAGGCGATTTGGAATTGTTCTTATTGCTATTAGTTTAAAATTTTAGTTATAGCCATTATAGAGTCATAATCTATACATTTTATAGTTGAAAGAAACCTTAAGGATGACCTGGTTTATTTCAAATAAAACTTAGCTCAGAAAGACCAAGAGTTTTTTTTTTTTTTTTCAAAATCATATTATATCACCTGGTTTGAAATAATTAAAGAATACTGCCTTACTTATATTTTTGATGCTTTGAAAGTCACCTGACTTTTGTGATTTTTTTTTTTGTCTACAAAATGTCTGGGATTCATGTTCAAGTATATGGAATATGTCAGAAATCCTAATAAATGCTGACTCTACCACTTATTAATTGTGTCTCTTGTCACATTTCTATCTTCTATAATTCTTGATTTATTTTTTGTAATCTTACTATTAGCTTAATAAATAATAAGATACAGTGATACATATGAATGTAGTAATCTTAAAAGATTTTTCTCAGGGATAGCACAACTCTTCCTTCATATAGGCCTTTATGATTATGAGTACTGGTCCAAAAAGGGGCAACTAGCTACTCCTGTTACTTTCAGACCCCAAACTGTAGTGGCCTCTGTGAATGTCTTAATTAGACATAGATCACTAGATCATTTATACTGTTACAACTGCTTTCCTCCAACCCGGGGAGTAGGTAAAGAAACAATTTCATCATTATATCCCTTCTTTCTTCTCTTTCACAAATTTGCCCCGGTCCTTATCCCATTCTACTTCATATTGCCTACTTCAAATATTGGGTACAAACTCTCTAAAATTACTTCAGGAGAAATACTTGTCATTATTTTTCATTGCTTGGTTTGGGAAGAGTTTTGAATTTGTCTGCTTTTTTATAATTATAATCAGCTATTTCTTGGTCCTATTTTTATTAAATATTAACTGAAAGGTACGTTGAAGAAAATTTTATTTAAAATACAAAAGAGAAAAAAAATACATAAAAACAAAATAATTTTTTTTCTTTTAAAAAAATGCTTAATTTGTGTGTAAAATGCTGATAGTCCCTTCTTGAATCATGCATATTAATGCATAACATCATTTGACTGCAAACTATTTTTCTGTTTGTCAGTGGGTGTTGGTGTGCATAAACTGAAGTACAAAAGAGGTCATTCTAAAGAACTTTGTTAAAATATTGAGCATAAAATTTATTACTTCATACTTTAGAAGCAGCTGTTATTTTTAAAAAGTAATATTTTAAAACTAAGATTTTTAATTAAATGATTCTTACATGGGAACTAAAGTTAACAGGTGGAATGAAATTTTGCTTATGGCATCTGTTGCCATTTTTAGTAGGTGATTAGTCATTTTCTTTTCCTGCAAGTATTTGACAGACTCAAACAGAAGTGAATCATAGTTTCAAGCTGTTGCTCACCTCATCCCCACCAAAAAGGAGAGCCTGGGAATCATCCCAACAAATCCAAGAACTAAATTCTCAAGATGCCTTAAGGGGCTTGACAGAAGTATTTAGCAATTTGAAAATTACAGCAATCTGTCACATCAGCTTTTAATGAAAGGTAGGCTACAGCAACTTAAAAATGATGTGGCAAGAAAAATATCTATGTGAAAAATCTTCCTTTGAATATTTTAAAACATATTTGCCTGATAAATACAGAGTCATAATTGGGACTTTTTTTTACAAAGCTGGCAATATTGTTGATCAGAAATTTATTATGCCGGTTAGATGGCATTTTTAAGCAAAAGGTATTAGTAATTATGATTCAGCAAATGTGTTTTCACAATATTATTATTGTATGGTTTCCAAAGTCTAGTTTATGCTGCTATTTTTCTATTTAAGAAAACACAGCTTTGTAACTCTGAAATAGTTCAAATATTAAGAGCATCAAATAATTTAATAATAAAGTTTTCCCTCATCACACTATTAATTAATTACTCACATTAATTAATATGGGCAACATATAAAATTTAAGCAGTCACTGTACAAGAGTAGTTGAGCTAGAGTCACCACTTAAACATGTATTACAATTCCCTTAATGCTTGAGGTAAGTAAATTTTGCTTTCTTACCGTCTCTCTCTCTCTCTCTGTAAGTGTTCAACATCATGTATTTTTCAATATTTATTTTACACATAAAGACACAGGTACACATGTGGATAGGTCAACACAAGAAGGAAAAATTATTTACAACAATAATTATTTAGATAATGACAGCAGAAGAAAGTGAGTCAGAAAATGTCTTCTTTGTATGCAATTATTTACTCATTCCAAATATTTTCTGGAGAATTTTCTATGTTCCAGGTACTGTTGTACCTGTTGGTAGGAGAATGTCAGTGAATAAAACAATTACCTGATTTTGTAACACATTCTAGTGGGAGAATATTGACAAAAAACAAGTAAGTGATTGAACACATAATATATTAGATAATACAAGTCATAAAAAAATCTGAAAATAAAAAGCAGGTATTTTAGAATAGTAGCAAGTGGGTGTGGAATAATTTTTCATAAGGAGGACATGTGAAGTCTCTGCCAATAGGTGATTTGGGGCATAGACTATATTATAACTGAGTGGTGTTTCTAGCAATACCCTTAGATGGAAAATATCTGACGAGCTTAAAGAATAGCAAGGGGTTCAGAGAAACTGATGTTTTGTGAATATGTAGGCGATAAAGGTAAAGGGGTGAAAAGGACAGCAATTATAGCTATGTTAAGGATCTGGGCGTTAACTTCGAATGAAATGGGAAACAATTAAGTAGTTTTGGATAAAGTTTTACATGTGATTAGTTATAAAGGAATTGCTCTAGCTACTTATTGGGAAAGATGCAAGCCCAACAAGCATAGCAGCAGAGACAAGGTTATTGTAGAAATACAGGTCCAAGATAGTGGTCCTTTCTATCAGGACTCTAAAGTTAGAGGTTCTGAATAAACTTTAAAATAGAGCCAAAGGATTTGCCAGTGTGCATAATTTGGGGACAAAGATAAAAAAAATATTGTTATCAATGGTGATTCAGTTTCTGTCTGAACATATAAGAAAATAGAATGGTCATAAAGATGGGAAATACTGCAGAATTTTTTTTTTTTTTTTTAATATCAAAGGTGCTCTGGCCACACTGATTGTGAGGCTCTTATTGTCATTTCAAATGGAGATTGAGTATGAAGTTGTATATTTGCATCTGGTGCTGAGGATTAGGGACATAAATTTCCCTGCAGAACTTGGTCCAGGATCCATTCATGAGTCTGTATATAGGATTGAGTGCAGAAGAGTGGCTGAGGATAGAGTCGCAGTGTACACCAACATTCATATCCATGCGATAAGAATGAACTTACAAATGAGTCAGAGACTGTTCAGGTGGTTTGCTTTGTGTTTAAGAATGCTGAAATAGGGGCTCGCCCTGGTGGCACAGTGGGTTAAACAACATACCATGAATCAAACCGTAGCCACTGCCGCAGGAGTTCTATCCCTACTGCCGGCCTGGGTGGGGACCCACATGGCGCACCAGACCTCTCCTGCCTCGCCCGCTGCTCCCCTCAGCAGTGTGTTTCTGTCAATCTGCCTGTTCTGCGTCCTGCTCTGTCTGGTGGATTTTCTCACCCCCCCCCACACCTCTGGCCTGTACCCCCAGTGCTTGTATGCATAAATATAAATCTTTAAAAAAAATGCTGAAATACTTTAATAGTGGTCTTATTCTGGGGTAGGGAAATAAAAAGTCCTTTATAACATTAAAAAAATATTTAGTTGCACCTACTATATTCCAAAATTATAGTAGTGATTGAGGCAAAGATGGATAATTGAGGCTTCCATACCTCAAAGATGCCTATACCCTATTTGGAAAAGAAAGAAATAAGTGTTTACATGTGTAGGATAGCATGATATAAAGTGGTTAGCAGTCAGTGAATAGTTAAGACTAAGCGATATACACTATTCTATAGTTAGTCATATATGCTTTATCTGGAAATGAGAATAATAATACCAATTCATAGAGGAATATTAAGATTAAATGAAATGAAGACACAGAATAATTATAAACACATTGAGTGAATAATGGACTCCAAAGATAGTATTCTCCAGCATGCTTTTAAACCTATATTTGTAACCAGTACCTTTTCTGGTAGGTAAACCAGTGGGTTTATGTAGGCTTAGGCTGCATGTAGCCTCATTTCTTTTACTTTCTTTTGTTTTTTGTAACCCATAATGTATTTTCTAATTTCCACTGAACAAATCTACCTCAATTTCCAAGAAAGACAGTGAATTCTTAGTTTTTTCAGTGGATGTGATGGTTCTTATTTAAGGATAATGAACTGTTGCAAGCCTGGAGTAAATATTGCTTGGTTCAAATAGTGTGATGTTAGCCATTTTGGCCTCAGTGTTCCCATTAAGGAATGATTAAGGGGCCTTCGTGGTGGCCTGGGGGTTACTTATCAGGGGCTTCACCATATTGGCCTCAGTTCAATCCCCCAGAAGGGAGCTAACCCACATATGGTGCAGCAGACCTCTCTTGTCTCACTTACTGCTCCCCTCAGCAGTATATTTCAGTAGATCTGCTTGTTCTGCTTCCCACTCTGTCTCTGTTGAATCCTCTCACCTCCCCAACACCTATGGCCTATATCCAACTCTTCTGTACAAAAATAAATAAAATATTTTTAAAAAGAAAATGTTAAGGATAGAAAATAGTTACCGCATGCTTTTTATAAATATTCAATAAGACTATGTATATAAAGCACAGCACCCAAAACAGTTCACTCAAGGGTTAAGTCATCATTATTCTCTATGTATTCTCAGTGCTTAGTACTATTGAAACTAATTGCATCTAGAGTTGGATTTAAGAGTTATTGGTGCCTTCCCAAAGTATTACAGAAATAAAGTGTTTTTTTTTATGTAGACATGCACATTTCAAGCTTTTGTCTTCCAAAAGAAGCCATTAGTCCTTTCCTTAATTGCTTCACCATAATTGTATCCCACTTCCCTAAATAAATTAACCTTATAGGTCAACCCTAGTTTACGTGCTGGATTCTCAACATGTCATTCTAAAACACTGATTTACTTTCAAATGATTTCTTCTTTTCCCTCTCTCTATCCAAATTCTATATATTTTCTATGTTGCCTATTTCTCATCAATATCATGTCTCCCTCCCTCAGTTTACTGTAATTTATCACTCTCTGGATTATACATATTTTATAAAGAAAATATAGTTGATTATTTTACAGGGTTTTGCATTATATAGCAACTTTATAGCATCTCAGTTCATATTTAATAGCAACTTGATAAAGTCCCCATTTTCCATTGAGAATACAACTCTCCACCTCTATTTCGAACATAGATAGGGCTATCTATGTGCTACTTCCACAGTTACTGTTTGTATTTCATCCAATCGCACAGGCACTTATTGCAGATGTACACATTTGGCGCAAGGGCCCCACAGCAAGACAGTTACAGGTTGTCATTCTCAATCCTGGGCTTGTCAGTGAGTTGTGCCATACTTACCTGCAAAAGCCCTTTTCCCCCTACCGTCTTGGCTGTGCAGGGCTTCTTCTTTTAAGTGTTTGAGACACTTTTCAGATTATATTTGTAGTCCTTCATTGTACCCACCTCAGAAGGAGGCTGTTGACAGTGCAGCTGAATTGGGAAGATGAATTTCACAGTGTGACAGAAAGAAACGGAGGAGCTGCAGCATGAAGGAACAGCATTCCTGGAGCCTATGAGCTGTCTCTGGACATGCAGGATGTGCTTTCATGCTGTGGAATAGAACATATTCTTTCAGAATGTTCTCTAAGAATACTCCCAGTCTGTGTGGCACTAGAACAACTGCACAGAAAGAGTGGGTCTCAGAGTCTTTGCATGTTCTGTTGAAATACTCTCACTCCCGCTAAGCAGCTGTTGTTTTCTCCTCAAGAGTTTTTGACTTCCCTGTTTAAGACAATCATTACCATTCCCATCATAATGTGTCATCTTTGTAGCACCATATCATGATGTGAATGAACTTGGCTATTCATTTAAAATTAAACAAAAAATTCAGACAGTCCTTCAGAAAACAAATTATCTAATAATGGAGTTGGAAGCCGATATTGCTCTGGGTGTTATATATTTTCAGCATTCATACATACATGAGGAGTCTGAAGCATAGAAAAGTGGACTGATTTTTCCAAGGTCACCCAACATATAATTAATAATAAGTATGGGCTACTTAAGATTTGTACAACAACCACTATCTGTCAGGAATTTTTATAGATATCAGATAAACAAAAAAAATTTTTTTCTACATGAGAAGTATAAGTCTAGACAGAAATATGGAGTCATGTGGCTTATTTGGAAGGTGATCCCAGGAAGCTCCTCTAAAATGGAGAAATGAGAGGAAAGGTGGAAAACTGACAGATACAATACTGAGATGACTGCTGAGAACAACTGGGTTCCATATTGCTGTCAAACAATGAGAGCCAGGTTAGAATGGTATTTCTTACCTTCTCTGTGGGGGAAGTGTGGAGAAAGACATTTTCTAAAACAAATTTTTAATCTGTTGTGGATGATTTTTTGATATATTTTATTATTAGATCCAACAGAAATAAAATTGCCTTGTGAAATTGCTATAAAAGTTTTCAAGCATTTGCTCTCAATTTCTGTATTTACTTAATCGTGGATCAATAACAATCTTTCTCAGAACATGCTTTGAATAACAGTGGCATAGAAGAGGCTTCAGAGTTATCCCCCAGCTCTTACTTATTTTTTTAAATTTTAAGGGCCAGTGCTTTTTCCCCAAAACAAGGGATTTTCATAAAGTCATCACTGTTTATGTAAATGAAATACAGGCAGTGTAGTAATTACACAGTATCCAGATGCAAAACTTAAAGTGATTCCTACATCTTGAATGTAGGGATCTATTTGTTTCATCGTTGGAATCTCTGAATTGTGATGAAGTGCTATTTAGTGCATATTTACATCTGGACATTCTAGACTTAAGGATTTTCTGAACAAATAATTTTAAGTGAAGTATCATGTTAGATGATACATGTTGATTTTTGTCTTTGAAAGGGGAATTATACTGTCTAGCAGGACTCTTACGTGTTTTTAGATATCTAAAGACAAAAGTGGAGATGTCTGCTGTCAAAAGATCACAGTGCTTCCCCTGAAGCCTCTTTTGAATGACATTGAAGGTAGAAGAGTTCCTAGCTCAAGTGTGGCTTATCTCTCTGGATTTATGCTTCATCTAGCAGGAGACAAGTTGAACTGTAGTTAGACTGTCTGAAGGTAGAAAAGTCAGGTTATAATCTGAGCATCTGTTTCTTTTCTGTCTTTAAGTGTCACACATAACTCTTGTTGGACATTCTGATCTCAGTCTTATAGCAGATATAACTGAGTTAACTCTTCTTTTTTGGTGGGGATTTGGACAAAGGAAAAAATAAATGTTCTTTGAAAAGTAACTCTTAAACAAAACATAACTGTTTCCTGTCAATACCTGCAAAATCACATAAGCTTGTACATTTATTCTCCAATTTTTAATTGATTTTTTTGTTCAGTGACTTTCATCTTTTGCCTCCTATTGTCTGATGACCTTATCTGAAATGCATTTTTAAGATCAAATTATTTAATATAAGTCAAAAATTTGAATATAAGCATAGCATTTGTATTCAAATTATTTCTAGTAAAATCTTTAGAAATTATAAAATAAAATACTCATAATAATAGTAACTTCTTCAGTTCAGATTAGCAAACTCTACATTAACATTTTGAAGCATTTTCATTTAACCTTTCTCTTTAACTCATGTATGTGTTTGTGCATACTGATACTATCATAAGAGAGAGCGAGAATTAAGAAATTTTAACTTAAAATTTTTATTGTGTTTTAATGATGTTGCCACTTTTTGGAGACATGAAAATTCCCTATCATATATTTCTTATACCTCTCCATTATTGAATATTATATTTACTATACTATAGCAAATAAACATAACATTTTTGTTTGTTTTCCATCTTTTAGAGTAGAAATGCAGTAGCTGAGTAAGGGCATATGTATTTTTTTATTACATTTGATGAGTAAACCAAATCACCATCAAGCTAGATTAATAATATTAATTTGTGTATGAGGTTCTCAAATCTATAAGTCCTTTTAAACTAGCTTCATAAAAGAAATGTTTTCCTCAGATTTTCAGTGCTTTCAAATTTCATGGAGTTCATTTTCGTAAGAATCCATAAAGCTGAAATTGCTTTCTCTATTTTACCTTAAATATGTGTTTCCAAAAATAATGTTTTATGTTATCTCTTCTAACGATATTCCTTCCTGATTACCATCTTACACTTGTTTGTTTGCTCATTTTGGGCAATATATTTTACGCATAAGGAAGAAACCTCAAAACAATGATTTTTAATTTTTTTTGATATATCCTTTTTGCTGCACCATCTTTTTGTTTCTATTTTTCTTACAGTTTAAATATAAAAAAATCTTGGGAGTTTGAGAAATGGGCTACTGGTACATCTTGGTAGCACATTTTATTCCTATCTAATTTTTCTCATGCTGTGCTTGATAGTTATGGTCTCTTTAGAGATGTAAATAATGTTTAAGGGGTAAGTTCTTTCTCTTTTTTTTAAGGGTTAATATTTAAGTGGATAAGCCATGCTTTCCCAAGTCCAGCTACACATTGAGGTAGAGGACTTGGTTTTCTCCTTCCTGAGGACTCTCAGTTCTACCCTCAAGTCCTATCAGCATCAATTTGCTTGAAACCAGCTACATTATGCTGGTTTTAATTTTGCTTACATTGAGCTTTTTCATTCATTATTTTAAATGAATCAATGTACTTTGAATCTTTGAAAATGTATGTTTCTCATGTGCTGTATCTTTAAACCTGATTTTAGCCTATAGAATACTGCTAGTGCCCAGCAAATGTAGAACTGTAATGACTGACATAAAGCTACTAATATGAAATCCTTTCTCACTTGTATAATCAATTTCTTTTTTTCCTTTAAACAAAAACTTTTGCTCTTCAAGTGAAAAATCAAGAAACATAAAGTATATACCAACAATAAAATAAAGAACAACACATAGATTTTTTTTCTATAAGGTCTAAGAAGAGGAAAGTATTCCTATTATTATTAATATTACTATTACACCTACTACTACTGCTCATCCTCCTCCTCCTCCTCCTCCTACTACTACTACTACTATGGGAGGACAAAAAGAAATCCACTGCCTAAAAATTCATACCCTATACGTATAGGGTATATATATTTATGTTTATATATATCCATATATATGTATATATAGATAGAAACAGATATATAGATATAAATAGGTTGCAGATGTTTCATAATTGTTTCCCACAAACCAATTTTAGAAACATTGGATTTGGTTTCTTCCTTCTCTTCCCATTCTAATAATTACTAGAATAACACCATTCCAGGAGTAGAAGTCAGGAAACTAAGAACATATTCCACAGCCAAAAGTTATTAAATCTTAGCCTTTGATTGTTTACATTTATCCCACAATATCCATCCTACCATTTTCCTTTTGTGTTGACACAATTGAGACCCTCAGCCTTTTTTAATCAAAATGCTAAAGAGAAACTCTTCCATTAAACTTACTGCTACATAATCCCTTTCTAAAATCAAAACAGTACATCACCCAGAAATGTACCATTGGCTTTAAAGAGGCAATGGCTAGTTTTACCTCCCTAACTTGATTTTTCACCAGATCCTTCACCCCCACCCAAATCACATCATGAAAGTATTTCCACCCAACCTCTTTATTTGGCTCTAGATATCCTCTAAGTTCTTTTCCATGCTAAGTTCTGCTAATGCTTTAAAATACAGTACAGAGGTCACCACCTCCAGGAAAACCATTCTCAAGCCTTTCATTCAGTCCTACTCAGAATTAGGTGAAATTTTGATATAGTAATTTGATATAGTAATAAACTATTATTCCCTCTGAATGTCTGTGTACCTATAGAATATAAACTCCCTGAGTATTGGAACAACATGTAAATTTGTGGAGCAGATTTTCTGGGAGCAGCAAGCATGGAAATTTGGTTTGGTTTGCTGATGTATGCTTTAACACAGATGATTCCAAATTGTTCTCTAGTTTGCTTATTTTAACAATATGCTCGCTCTTCCCACCCACCCCAAACATAATGTCCCAATTATTTAATGATTTTCTACAAGTTTAATAGAATTTTTTTCTGTATTTATTTTTCTCCTTATTCACTTAGCATTTCCCTTACATTTCAGTCCATGTTATCACAAAAATCCATATCCTCCAGGTAGAAGAGACAAGTCTGTGTTACTTAAGCCCTAATGATTCCATTTTCTATCCTCTCTTTTCTTAGTGTAAGGATGTGTCTGGATGTTGGTTTGGCATAAGTCATGTGTTTAGTACTGGGTAGGAGAGTGAATGCAACCATACCTGACACTGTATTATAATGATAGTCATACCATTCAACATGTTAATAGCTTCTAAGAAAAAGTGAATTTCACATCGGTGGCTAAATGGACTCAGGGAGACTAGAGAGAACATAGTTTCAGTTTTAGTTCAAAAGCTTATCATGTTTTATTGCTAAGTAGTATTCGTGTGTGTGTGTGTGTTTGTGTGTAATACATCTCACTATTGAATTGAGGCTACTAGAGGAAGAAGGATGGGAAAGAGAAAAGTGTATAGAGGGCATAATGGACTAAGGTGGAGGACTTTTAGAGTCTTGTTGGTGGATGTGGTGTGGTAATATACCTGATTATATCTTTAAATCATATGAATGCTATAAACTAATGTAAAAGTATATTTTACATATAAAATAACATTTAAATCCCAGATTGTTCTTATTGTCATTCAACATAGCATGAATCATATGGGAACATTTAACTTTTCTCTTTAGCTTCAGTTTCTATATATAGGAAAAAAAAATAAAATATTTAAATAAAGTTTTAAAGTAAGTAAGAATCATTTTAGCTGTTAGAGTCTTTTCATTACATTTCTCTACAAACAAAACTATACTTAATTTTCCCAATTCTTCTTTAAATAACCATATTCTTTTAACTTCTCTAATTTTCCTTCCTGTGCTTTCTAACATCTGTTGTGTGTCTCTTTCTCACTTAAACTTCATTGTTTTGCCTAGCTAGCTAGGTATTTAATTGAAGGTACTTATAAAAAGAAAAATAAAAAAAAATTTCAGAATAACTGCTAAAACGCAGATAGGAAGCTAAGTGGAAAGAACCATTATTAATCTGGTTTTTCTCAGAAAGTATACAATTGATCTTATCAGTGTATTTCCTTTATTACTTTGATGATACTCAATATGTTTTAAACACCTACAAATAGTAATTAATTTAATCTAGGTAACAGTTCTAACAAAGTAAGTACCAACAGAATTATTCCCATTTTTCAATAAGAAAATGGAGGCACAAAAAGATAACAGCAGTCGCTGAATGCTTCAGATCTTAATATCTGAACACAGTCAGTCTTAGTACAAATCCATACTCTTAATCTCTGCTGTGATGCCTCCTTTGAAAGTTAAGTTCTGTGTAACGGAACAAAATGTGCAATCAACAAGTCCTTTGCCAGACTGCATTTGTCTTTCAGCATGGATGACAACAGTAATCCATGTTGTAGTGGTGCTCTCCACCCAAGACAGCCCTGTTGACCTTGTTCCAGACTCTTTCATCCAGGAAGAAAAGACAGTTCTCTGTTACTTTAGCCTAACAAGTTCATTTTCCATTCTCTCTGATCCAGATGTCTTTCCTCTTAGTTTAAGGATGGTTCTGGAGGTTGAGTTGGAATAAATCATGCATTCAATGTTGGGTAGGAGAGTGAATGCAGGAATACCTGACATGCTGTATTATAATGGTAAAGAGTCATGTTAACAGCTTCCAAGAAAAAGTGATTTTAGTATGTGTAGTTGACTGCACTCAGGAAGAGTAGAGAGAACTGTTTCAAAATACTACACCATGTCATTGCCAGCATAGTAGAACTATTGTAACTTTTTCATACTTTAGGTCTGTTAATGCTTTTCACATGTTTAAAAATGGAATAACGCAGCTCATCACCTCTTTTTTCATGCTCAGGAAACCTGCACAGGACTATAAATGTGCAATTTTTTTATTAAAAAGATAAAATGAAGAGAAAAGAAGGGGAAAAGTTAGGAAACTAGATTTACATGCTCATATACTGGTGGTACACACACATATTTCAATTTTATGTATATTACACATGTACATATATATCACATTATATATACAACATTTAATATATAGAAAGTTAAGTAGCTATAGAAGGATTGAGTGAGAGATATTTCAGAGTATAAGTGAATCTGTGTATGTATTTTCCCTGGTCTGCTCTGATATAACATATCAGTCAATTAATCAATCAATTTATATATAAACATAATATTTATACATATTTAAATAAATAGATTTCAAGAATATCAGGGAAAATATACAAAGAAAAAGAAAAGAAAATACTAAAAAATACATGAGTATGTGAATAAATTAGTGGATGGGACCATCTCCTTGATGGATGCTGGAGAGAATGGCAAAACATGTGTAAGAACTAATTAATAAGAATTTAAATGAGGCTAGGGCAAACTTCTGAGATGATATATGGGGAAATAAGTGATGCATGACGTATTATGAGAAGATTGATGGGACATAGGTAAAGTGAGCAAAACAAATTAGAGAAAAGAAACACCAGGGAAACTTTTTTTTTTTAAATATTAGAAAGCAATGATGAAAGGAATAAGATGACATTAAGGGACAAGATCAAAGGCAATAGAATAGAACAATTATTGGGAGGATTTCCATTATTAAAACACTACTTCTGAGACTACAACACGGTGTATGAAGCTGAAGTGCTTGAATAACTTTTATGAATTAAAAGTTGAATAATTGAACTAGTTGAGTAAGTCAATACTCTGATTAAATTCAGAAATTTATATCTGCTGAGCCCTAACATTAGCCCTGTTCTATGAAAAAATTGGATTCATTTTGAATATTGACCTTAAGTGAATTTATTTAAAATATTAACAGACACAGGAATTAACACAGGATATCATATTAAAAGTTCCTTTCAGTTTTCAAAGATATGATAGTGGATTTTTGCTGTACCTTACTTTGTCTTTACTACACAGCAAAAGCTCCTCATGTCTGGTTATCAAGAGTAAACATTCATAAAGCAGAAGTTTGTGTATTTTGACTAGCAATTCAGGTGCTTGTACGTTGGGACGCATTGTTAGTAGGGGGCATCTTTCAGCTTAATTGTAATTCCTCAACACCTGCATCTCCTATTTGCTTATTCATACATTTCTTCTTTTCTGTTTTCTCTTGTTTGATTTTCTCTACATTTATACTTCAAAAATGGTAGTTGGAGGCATATTAAGTTGAATGAGACTTATTAAATCTTCCCTTTATCTAATGTTTAGATTTAAGTGCTTAAACATATCTAAAAAAAAAAAAAAGAACTGCTCCAAGGGGACCTAGAGGTAAATGCATTGACAAAGCAGTGATATTTTATCCTTGTTTGATAAATGAAAGGCTAGATTTGCCTCCAGAGGAAAAGGAAACTGTCTGTGCCACTGACTATATATTTGAAACTACAGAATCAATGATTTGAGGAGAAGATTTACTTAAGGGAATATAAACTGAATGATGACGCAAAGTCTCTTATTGGAAAGAAATATAAAGTGCTTCAGAAACTAAAATAAGGAGAAGGAAGCAAAACAACCGATATACCTTTGAGAAACAAAATGTTTATTGTTACTTTTGTTTATTCACCCAACCGCCGTTTGTTTTTTTAGGGCACTGCAAGTATTCAAACCATGCTCAACTCCAATAATCCTCATCTTCTTATTTTACCAATATATATTATTTTTACCCAATGTGCTAATATTTTTGCTTTTAATTTATTTGAATTTCATACCCTCACTCTATCAATTGGAGTATGTTAATCCTTCAAAAATCTAGATAAATTCTCACCTCATATCTTTTTTTTTTAATTTATTCATTTATGCATACAAGAGCTGGGATAAAGGCTAGAGTTGCGAATGGTGAGAAGATTCATCAGAGACAGAGCGGGGAGCAGAACAGGCAAATCGACTGAAATACATTGCTGAGGGGGGGCGCAGTGGGCGAGGCAGGAGAGGTCTGCTGTGCCATGTGAGTGTCCTCCCTGGCGGGGGATTGAAGTAGCACTGCTGTGCTGCAGATGCTTCACAGTGCAGTGCTCAACCCGCTGCACCACCAGAGAGGCCCACCTCTTATATCTAAAACTTGTTTTATAGCTACTCCTGACACTGGATCCTCCATGTTTCAGGGTTGGGAAGATGTTCTTTTTCCTTTATCATTTTTAGATTGTTTGGGCAAGACCTTATGAATTAAATAACAAAAACCAGATTCATGAGAGACAGAACTTTATTAACACATGGATTGTGCAAACATGATAGTGTACTTAGTATTGAGTAACTCAGAAGTGGTTAAACTTGGACTTACATAGTATTTTAAGAACACAACAATAATATCATAGAGAAGTGAGCAAAAAAAAAAAAAGAAAAAAGAATTTTAAATTTCAGGTCTGCAAATTGTAGGACGGCAAATATTTGGTGACATTAGTGGCAGATTTGGGCCAAATTTAATAAGAGTGCAATCTTATCATCTCTGGACTGAGGGATAGGCGTAGAATTGATTTCAGTGACTGACTTTGTTGCCTACTTTGGGCAAGTGGGGGGAAAAAAGGTTTTTCTTAAATCTGCTGCTTTTTAATTGCCTTCAAAACAAAATATTTCTTTTATCAAGGACATATTTTGAGATGACAGTCTTTACTAACCTTCACAGGCATCTGAAAGTTTATGATGTAGTATCATGCAAAAACATCTGTCTTAACTTATTTGCGTTGCTTTGTTTTGTACTTTCTTAAAAAAAACACTAATAGCTCAAAGAATAAGTCCTCTTTCCTCAGCCTTTGGTGGCCACCATTGACTGACTGATGCTGGCACTGGCACCGGCATTGGCTAGTTAAGTCTGCGTCTGTACTGAGTCTACTCTTAGCAAGTGATGTTGACAGCCAGATCGACTCACTTGGCTGAAATGATTATGAATGTAATGATTTAGCTTCCCTTTCTCAAGATGCAACTTTTAGTACATTCTCCCAATAAAGTATTTCCCACTTGTACACAGACTTCCATGTTGCTGAATTTTAAAATCAATTTAGATAGAGAAGAAATTATATGAAAGTGGAGGAAGTATGTTAAATTCAAAACAAATTGAATAGATCATATTATTTTGAATTATTTTTTTTCTTTTGAAATAAATATTACTCTTTGACAATTGTAAGGGTCGGTCCATGCATAGACTGAAGTCCAGGTTGCATTTTAATTGCTCTGTCTCCTGAGGCTAATATTTTAAAATTTGATTTTTTAAAAATGTTTCCATTTCAGTGGCTACAAAATTGTAGTTTGTAAAGGGATTCTGTTCTGACAGTATAAAGCTAAAGCTTTGTTTCATTGAAGAGGCCTTTATTTTGATGAATGTTTGATCTCCTTTTTCTACTTTTAGTGGATCTTAAATAGAAGGTGTATTATGTAGCAGAACATCAAAGAAAACATGTTTCCTGTTCTTAAATCAGCTTAAAATGATAAAAAAAATGGTTTTCTGACTCTGCAAGATAGAGTGTGTAGATGCACTACATTTATTCAATAGCTGTAAAAGATACTACTGAAGATAAAAGGAACAACAACAAAAAAAAGAACACACACACAGTTAGTTTAAGACAAAGTCTGGAAATGATGTTATATTCCTTATATCCAATAACTACCACAGTAATCAGGGAGAAGTTCATTCTCTTAAACAACAGAAGCAGTAATAGCACATGGTTTTATTATAGTTTAAAAAAAAATGTTCTTCAACATTACTACTTGTCTTTTAAAAGTACTTGTGCCATTCATATAAAGAAGAATAGTAGAATTACAATAAAACTTCTAGAGCTTTAGGTCAGCCATAGAAAAAATGGTTCATGTTTTGTGCATATCACTATATCATATACAAAATGATATTAAAAAAGAGATTCTAAGAACACTTGAAAAGATTAAAATATGCTGCCAATTTTCAGTGACTTAATACTGACACATACTCTCATCATTTCAAATATACATACCTGGTTGTTATCTGTGAGTGACATAAAATCCTCAAAATTAATACTATTTGTGTCATAGAGCCCAAGCCAATTTTTTTTTTTACTTTTATTTAAAGATCTTAAATACATATAACTATTTTCAAGAACAGTTTTTGCATTGCTTAAATCAATTTACTCAATCATTTTTTGCTAGGCCTGTAATAGATGATGAGATTACAGAAAATCATTAGATAATCCCTCTCTTCTACAAACTCAGCTTGTACCAGATAAGAAAGTCAAAGAAAAATGTTCTAATAAATAACGTGAAAAAATATAGTCATAGAGACTTGGACTATGTGCTAAAATAGAGGGACCTTTGAAAACTAACTGAGCTGGCACAGTTCTACTTGTGCACTGTTAACCTGCCATCATGTCAAGTTTACCATATCCTAAAATTTCTTCTTTCCTTCCTTCCATTTATCCCTCCCTTCTTCTTTTATTTATTTCCTTCTTTTTCACTTCCTTATATAACATATTATTATTGTTACATTAGAAAAAGTTTCCATTTCATACTTGGGGATCTGAAGTGGTTAACATGAGATTATATTTGCCTTTTTCTTGACTCCATTTAGACACAAGGTAACAAGGTTAAAGCCAAATGTATTATGAGGTGAGCAGCTGACAACTCTCTGATCCCCAGTGGTAGTGGCAGAAAAATTCTAAGGTTTCTGGCTAAGGCTTGTGAAATGCTTGAAGTCAGAAGGCTGCCAATCAACAGAATTAGGGGGAAGACATATGTGGGAATTATAAATTAGATTCACCTCAAATAAACTGGGGTAAAGAAGCTGAACCATTTATCCTGGTGTGTAGAACTGAATGAATAATTTTGTTCAAGTGACTATAAACTGTATAACTGTTATTTGTTGTTTGTTAATGTTTATTTAGATTTCATGTTTTGGAAGCAACAAGTTAAAAAAAGGAATATATGCATTTAATGGAAGATTTAGCATGTAATTCCCATTTTTAAAAACTGAGTATATTCTGCAATTTGCACAGCATGCTTGTTGATAGTTACCATCTACTATGGAGTTTTAGTAATATAATTCCATACAAACCACAGGATTTGTGATTTTGCTTCAAAAGACTGACTTCAAGATCTCTCATTTTTGAAAGATTTGTTGGAATTTAGCATTTACAAAGACTGAATTGTCTTTGTCTATGACTGTAGTCATTTCATTTAAGTCAAATTGATAATTCTTCTATATCCAATAATGTTTCTTCTAAATTAAAGGTACTTATTTTCAATTCCAATGTTTGTGTGAGGCACCTATAAAAAGTGAGATGATAACTGTTAATTTTGACTCCTTTGCTGTTTGGAGTTTAGTGAAGCATATTGCCAATTTGATAACTTTGATAAGTGAAGTTTCAAGAGAAAGTTTATTCCAATAATTACTCTCTTTATCATGCACTTCATGAAGTAAAAAATTAAGCTCTTGGAACTTAAGCATGGCAGAAAACTCAGATTTTCTAAATGTTCATGTACATTCAGTTATGAAGTCAAACATTAATTATATATTTTTTATATTTTCTACATTGTGTGATACCTACTAATGTATATATTTGTGTATTTGACTCTATAAGAGATATTTTCTTCAAACTAGAATCTAGCACTAAAATTATAATAATCTAAGGTCTCCTTTGTGTCACAAGGGGTTAAGTTCCAGCACTATGAAGCATCCACAGCCACTGCAGCAAGAATAATTTGATCCATGGCCAGAGAACTGACCCACATAGTGTGGCAGAACTCTCCAATCTCACCTACTGCTCCCCTCAGCAATGTATTTCAGTAGATCTGCCTGTTCTGCTTTCCACTCTGTTTCTGGTGAGTCCTCTAACTCCCCCTACATCACATACCTCTGGCCTGTACCCCAGCTTTTGTATACATAAATAAATAAATCTTAAAAAAGAAAACCAAAATTATAATAGTTCAGGAATATAAATGGGAGATTATTACTTCTTCAAACCTATATGGTGTAGCAAAAGCTTAACTCAAAGGACAATCAGCCTTGTGTCTTCATTTTTAAAGAGGAAAAAGGATATATAGAATATTCTAATAGTCTGATAAGCATTTAAAACAAATATCTAGGAAGGGATATTACTAAAGATAAAAAATAAAATGAATGGAATAGAGAAAAATAGTTGATACATAACTATAGTTCAAATGCTGGTTCTTTGAAAAATATCAATAAATCACATTAAACTCAGGAAACCAATTTTAAAAAAAAGGAGCATGAGAAAGGTAAGCTAAAATTACAATTATAAAAGGACATATACTTCAGATATAAGGAAGATAAAAAATATTTAAAAAACAAATACAATGTATAACCAAGGTAAGAAAATTCAAACCAAAGAGTTACTCATCAAAATCACCTCCAGGGCCTCCCCTGGTGGCGCAGTGGGTTAAGCAACGCACTACGAAGCAAACCGCAGCCACTGCAGCACGAGTTCGATCCCTGCTGCCGGCCAGG
>JAGFMF010011830.1:1908282-1970721 GCA_019455555.1 Galemys pyrenaicus | reverse complement strand
CTCTGTCTCTGGTGAATCCTCTCACCACCCTGCATTCTGGCCTGTACCCCAGATCTTGTATGTATAAATAAATAAATCTTTAAAAAAAATAAATAAAAATAAGTTTGTGTCCATATTTCCATTTAAAGCAAGTATTTAGGGTCCTCCCTGGTGGTGCAAAGGGTTAAGCACCACACTATGAAGCATCTGCAGCCACTGCAGCAGGAATTTGATCCCCAGCAAGGGAGTGGACCCACATGGTGCAGCAGACCTCTCCTGTCTCACCCACTGCTCCCCTCAGCATTGTATTTCAGTCAATCTGCCTGTTCTGTTCCCCACTCTGTCTCTGGTGAGTCCTCTCAACCCCCACACCTATGGCTTGTACCCCAGTTCTTATATGCATAAAATAAATAAATCTTTAGAAAAATTAAAAATAATAAAACAAGTATTTGGAGTCCTGAACTCTAAGGATTTATTTCACTTTCCTTTTATATTTCCTTCTGTTATCTTTGGCATTTAGTCTTCATTAGAGTTTGTATTTGTTAGGAAATTCCAAATATGTTGGCTAATGAGAACAACTGAACCATAGCTTGTTTATACATAGAAGCATAGAAACTAACAGGCATATAGGACAAAAATATGCAAAATGCTATAGAAGAGTATTTTTTCTTCTGTAAATTGTTTTATATTTTGTTCATTTTTGCTCTTAATTTAATTCCTTTTTTAAAAATTTAGTTCCATTTGTTATTATTTTTAAGTGTACTTATTCATGCATTCAAGAACTGGGGTATAAGTCAGAGGTGGGGGTGAGTGTGAGAGGATTCACCAGAGACAGAGTGGGGAGCAGAAAAGGTATGTTGACTGAAATGCACTGCCCAAAGGAGCAATAAGTGCAACAGGAGAGGTCTGCCACGACATGTGGGTTAGTTCCCTACCCAGGGATGGAACTTGTGCTGCAGTGGCTGCCAATAGCTTCATAGTGCTGAGACTTAACTCCTTGCGCCACCAGCTAGGTCCCTCATTTGTTACTTTTTAAAAGTAAATAAAATACTGTTTTGTTTTTTTTTTTGCCTTTTTAGATATGTTAGACAATGCGTTTTTCTCTAGTCTTTGAGTGTTTTCCATTTATAATGCTATATCATGTTCTCATCATTCATTTAAACATTTCTATTTCTAATTTAATTTTATCTTGACTTACTGATCATTTAGATGAATTGTTAAATTTCCAAGCAACTGGGATTTTCTGACAGGTTTTTGTCATTGGTTTCAAGCCTAACCTGCCTGTACTCAAATATAACCTGTATGATTTTAGGACTGTTTTGAATGTTTTGAAAGTTAGTTGAGAATTGCTTTGTGATCTAACATATTTGTGCTATGTAAAATTGTTAGATATAACTTATCTTATGTGTCAAAGTTGTCAACTTTAAAACTTGTTCATCTATTCTTAACTTCCTACGCCCCACACGATTCTATCAGTTACAGAGAAAAAAATTTGTTAAAATTTTTGATTTGACAGCAAATTCGCATATTTTCTTTGTATTTTCAAAGTTCACTTATATGATTTAGAGTTTCTCTTAACTAGAGATTGAGGATTTTTTTTTCTTATATGATTTAACCACTTTTCCACAACACAGTGGCTGCTGCATAGTAGATACTTGGTTATTTTTGGAGGAAAAGATGAATGAATCGGAGAGTCAGAAGAGGTACCTAATGTCAAAATACAGGAAATACTACAACGGTATAAGTGAGAGTTGAACAACTGCCAAAGAAGTTAAAGTGGGTTTCCATATTTTTGCCAGAAGGGGAATTTTACATTTCTTTGTGCATAATAGATATTCAAAGATAGCTACAATATAGTATCTATAGCAAAGATTCTAATACTTTTGTTTCTTCCTCAATCTGGGAGCACATTTGCCTTCTATTGGTGCTTTGATTAAACAGATTAGCATCACTGATGCACAGCTATAGTTTGGACCTAGGCACACATACACAGACATTTTTTTAAATTTTTTAAAAAAGATTTATTTATTTATGCATACAAGAGCTGGGGTATAGGTCAGAGACGCGGGGAGAGAGAGGATTCACCAGAGTGGGAAGCAAAACAGGCAGACTGACCAAAACACACTGTCAAGGGCAGCAGAGGGCGAGGCAGGAGAGGTCTGGTATGCCATGTTGGTCCCCTCCCTCGCCGGGGGCAGAGATCGAACTTGTGCTGCAGTGGCTGTGTTTTGCTTCATAGTGTGTTGCTTAACCCACTGCACCACCAGGGAGGCCCCACACACATTTTTGACCTACATTTGAAGAAATGTTCACCATATCTGTTTTCACCGGAAAACCTGCACTTTCATGAAACTTTGCTTTTTGCTTTATCCACTGACTTAGCTAGCATAGCTTTATTTAAGACTTGAAAAATGCTTATTATTAGTATTTACAAATATATCTAGCCATCTTGCATTACTATCTACTATTAAAAATGAACTACAGCAATGGTTCTCAAATATTTGGCATCATTGAAAACTCCTAAATTTAAGTTCATTGAGGCTATAAATGCCATATTTACTATATTGAGGTTAAAAATATTTACTTATTTTAAAATAATAAAAATCCCACAATATTTTTTGAAATATTGTACAAAAATATTTATTAAATATTCATGTAAATTTTTAATAAGAGTGGCATTGATTTATATCATTAAAACCTCCTCAATATTTGCCTTAATAAAAGATTGCTAGACTTAATTATCTGCTTCTGTATTCAATCTGTTGCAATATTTCAATTTAAAATTTGGAAGAAAATTTGGCCTTATACACTTTTGTAGTTGGAAAAAGTGATGCATCTAAAACATTTTTTAACATAAATGTAGACATTAAAGTTATCCCAAACCCGACAAATGGTAGTTTCTTCATAGTTGCAATGTGGAATGTGACATCATTTCAATAAATATTTTATATTTTATTTTGTTACAATGAAATACCCCATATCACATTTTTAATTGGTCTTTTTAGGTATAATTTTATGCCATACATTGCTCATTTGGAACATATTACTTTGCTGAGTAATGCGGTTTTATTATAATGTCATAATTATCTACACAACTTAAACACATTTATTAACATTAACAGTGATCTCATCAGAAAAAATACTATGTATTATAAACCTGTAAAACTCATCATGGCAAATGCAAGCAATCCAGAATTTTAGTCTTTACTCTAAAATTGAATAGTTTCATTGGTAGCATATACTGTCAGTTACTTCATGTCAGTCAATTTCATGAAGTTCTACTTTGCTCAAATTTTGAGAAATGTCCCTAACAAAGTCTTCCCTACCATAGGTTTTCTAGCCTTAGTTAATTCAAATAAAGGTGGTATTAACTTATTTTTAATTAATGAAAGCAAATACTAGATCAGGTAACTACTTAAGCAAGTGATTTTTTTTCCTGGAGATTATACTTAAGTAAAAAATAGAAGTGCTTTATGTGTACTCATCATTTCATAATATAGATTATTAAAAAAGACATGTACTCAGACTGAAATTTGATAAAGTTGATAAGTTTCATAGGGTCATCAATGTTAGCCTATAGCATAACCAACTTTTTTTTTTTTTCTGCAAATAGTGTATGTCTTAATGACTTTTAGTTAAGTTTGTTGCCACTCAGTTTATTTGTGCTAAAAGACCAGCAGTTTTAACCACTATTGCTTTGGCTTTATCAGTCAATTTGCTACACAGTGTAAAAGGCAAATTATGTCTTAGAGTTATTAAAATAATTGTGATGATCTCATAGATCTCTGAAAGGACATCAAGAACTCCCTGGGGGGTTTGGTCCACACTTGGATAACCACTTTGTAGAAATCCTTTATTAAAATTTCAGAATTGGGTCCTCTCTAGTGGTGTGATGGTTTAAG
The DNA here is from genome assembly GCA_019455555.1 of Galemys pyrenaicus. NCBI lineage: Eukaryota > Metazoa > Chordata > Mammalia > Eulipotyphla > Talpidae > Galemys > Galemys pyrenaicus. Next base: position 1,966,840 of record JAGFMF010011830.1, on the reverse strand, counting down.
TCTCAGCACTAGGAAGCTATCAGCAGCATAATTTTGATCCCCAGCCTGCTGACTTACATGGCACAGCAGACCTCTCCTGTGTCACTCACTGCTCCCCTCAACAGTGTATTTCAGTCAATCCACCTGTTCTACTCCTAACTTTATCTCTGGTGAATCCTTTTACATCTCATTCCCCATAACTCTGGCCTACACCCCAGCTTTTGCATAAATAAATAAAAATGTCTTAAAAAAAGCCTTTAGAATTACTCTAAGTCGTTCCTATGCTCTATTTCATATAGTTTTAAATATTGTGTTCAAGTTCTCAGCTCATGATTATAAACCACTAGAAACGATAACTAGTACAGAGCAGACACTCACCAAATGCTATAACAGTTAAGTAACATATTAGGGCATTTAACTTGTAATTCAATTTTGTCAGTCATATATCTTTCTATTACTAGTGAAGAATTTTTACTGAATGAGTTTTTTATTGAGGTAGCATTGGATCACAACCTCCTACATGGTTTATAGGTATAGGTTCGCTCTTCAGATGTGTGGTACTGCACCACACCACCAGCAAGGAACCCATAACCCTCCACTGTAGTCCATTGCACTCCCTTCATCCTTTGTTACACACCTTCCTTCTTTGTCTGATAGCCTTAATTTTGCAGTCAGATATTTAGGGTTGTTTTAGTGTCATTTACCTATTCCTTTGTTTGGTTTCTATATATTCCACATGATTGATCATCTGGTATTTGTCTTTTTACTTTGAACTTATTTCTCTTAGCATAATCATCTCCAATTCCTCCATGTAATCACAAATGGCAAGATTTGATCATTTTTTTAACATAACTTCTTTAAAAATTATTTATATATATGCTAGATATAAATGACACATTTGTCACTGGGCAAGTATTTTGTTTCCAGAACTTGGCTAGTGTAAGTAGAGCTACAATGAACATAGGTGGGCATGCATTCCTTCAAATTAATGTGTTTGCATTCTTAGAATAGATGCTTAGGAACTGAATTGCTGTATCGTATGGTAGATCTATTTTTATTAGTTTGAGAAACCTCCATACTATTTTCCATAAGATTTGGATGGATTTATATTTCCATTAATGCTATTTAAGGATTCCTTTTTCTCCACATCTTCTCCAACACTTGTTATTGCTGGTCTTTTTGGTAGAGTATGAGATGTTACCTGTTGATATGTTTCCCTAATGATAAATGACAATGACCATTTTTTTCACATGCCTGGTAACATTTTTATGTCTTCTTTGGGAAAGTGTATACTTAGCTCTTCTAACCATTTTTGATTGGGTTTTTCATTTTCTTTTTATTGAGTTGTATGTGTTCTTTATAGATCTTTAAATTAGCCCTTCATTTTGATGTGTGATTTACAAGTTCCTCTGGCATGTATGTGAGAACCAGAATTTGATATCTGTTTCACTGAAACCAGAGTTCAGAATTATTTTATGCTCCTTCTACTTCTTCCCAAAGCTTCCATCGTTCCCCACCCACTACCCCATCAATCTTTTTGTTGACTGTGTAAGTATAGTGGGTTACTTGTTAGTTTAGTAGATTAGGCTCTTTAGGAATAGCATATGTCAGAAATATAGTACTGTGAAGCTGCTCTTGTCTAATGAGAAACATCTTTTCTTTCTTCATGTATACAATAGAGATGAGGCACTGAAATGATAGCTTGTTCAAATATCACAATGTGCAATATACTTTCTTGTCAAAATTCTCTTGTTTTCTAGCATTTTATTTCTATACTATCATGACTTACAAAAACCAGACATTTCTCTAGATTGATTTCAATGCATTTCATGAAGTTAAGTACGTTAACAGTTGGCTTTCTCATGATTTATGCAACTTGTCATGTAATGAGTATCGTTTAACACAGAAGATTTCACTCTTATGTGCTGAAATGAGTCTGCCCATGAAGGAAGGAGGTCTCCATTAACCAGTGACAAGTAACATTTAAATTCTTACTGATTTTGATCATTGTTCTCTGCTGGAGGCATTATCATTCACATTCTGACAATAGTGTTATCCTAGTTGCTGTGTAACAGAAACACATCAAAAATATTTTTAAATGTATTGATTTCCTTTAACATGTAAAACTACCTATATTGTTTTAGTTTAGTCAGACTTTAATACTGCTATTTTGGAAAATAAGCTAAAATAAGTATATTTCTGTTCTCTTAGAATTACTTCTGCAATATAATCTTGAGAGTGTATTTAGTAAAAAAATATTTACAGAATATTTGTTAAGATCATCAATTATTATATTCAAGTCACTGTAGTTGTTTTAGGATATATAAAGGGGCAAGGCTCATATGTTGCCCTGAAAAATAAACTTAATTCTTAAGATAGGTGAAATGCATTGATAATATTTTGTCAATTCTCATTAAAGGGAATCATGTTAGAATGTCTTTAAAAAAATTCATTAAATAGGCTTATTCTGATGCATGATAGAGATAAGTCATTTTTGTTACAATCTTACTGAAATAGAATATGCCTTTCCAATTATTTATACAGTAGTATGTTCAGTTTCCTGAAATACATTGCATCATTAAGTAGTGACTCTAAGTTTCTAAGTTTTGGTACTATTCAAGTGTATGTCAGTGTGTTATAGAACCAAGAAGATGAAATCAAAGATGTGATGTCTTACTGATTAATGTGTCTATTTAGTAAGTTTGCTTTTAGATTTAGTTTATATAAATTAAGGTGACTTGATATGAAAATTAACTTTTGACAACTGTTCTCCCTGCAAAACAGAAAGACTCACATTGCTAATAGTAAATGTAGTATTCTTGTGAAGGATTGGTACATACTATAAAATCTTATTAACCTCCATGTATTGGGTAGACTTTATTTTGGTTAGTCACATCTCTTCTTTCTAAAATGCATTTTAAAATGTTTCATTACAACGTAAAAATAAATGTTTTCTTAGAATTCAAATATACATCAAATATTCATTACTGGAGATGAAATGATCTACTGAACAAATACATGTAGAGATGAAGATATAGATTTATAATGTTAAAATTGTCTGTTCATGACTCAGATAGTAGAAGAGTTGGTAGTTTATTAATGTGTAAAATAACAAGCTCATTTTACTTATTGTGGACCTTATACTGAAAGCAATCTTAAATTAATTACCCAAGTATTTTCTGAATGACTTTATTCTGGGTATCACCAAGCCCTTTGTATGCCTTCCATAAATTACAAAGCCAGCTATGTACTATGTTCTCCTTGATCACAAGGAGAGGGAATGTTAAGATCTTTTCAAATAATTTACTTCTATGCTAATTTTTTAGATGAAATGTAAAATGCAATTTTCTCCTTTCTAATTCAGATGATTTCCAAACTCAGAGAATTAGTCTATTGTACTCTTGAAAATTTAGTTTGATTTCCTAAAATTTTATTTCTTCTTGACCAGAAAGATCTCTTTCCTCCAGCCATACACCACCTAAATTTTTATTATTATATCCTGATACTGTGCTTTCTAACAGTCAGTATTTTTATTGCTTTGAGAATGCATCTAAATTTGGGAGACCACCTGTTCCTTTTAAACAGCAGTGTAGTATAGTAGAAATCTGATGATGTTTTACATTTCAAATATATTAGTTCATTCTTAATTTCCTTCTGTGTAATATGGTAACAATAGTATTTTTTTTTGGTGTAATTATTATGTACCAGCATCTAGAGTAGATATTCAAGACATGGTTTACTGTTAGTATTTCAAAAGATTCTTTTATTTGTCATGGGATTAGTAACTAACTGGCAAGGGAATTTGAAGAGATTTTGCTTTTACACCCTAACCATTTTGATGGCTTGCTCATTTTGTGATACAGCTTAACCATGTATTTTAGTCTTTTTATTTCTAAAGTAAAATTAAGAGATTAAAAATAGTCATTTCATGCTACATTAGTCTTCAAAATTCCCTACCTAAAAATAGTACATGATCCACAGGATTGTAGTACAACATATGACAAGTCAAAAGCACTTTTAAAGTGAATTTTCACTTTTAAAATATGCAGAATATCAGTTGGCACAGTATAAAATTGTGTGTGGTATTGTGTACACACATAAGAAAACCTAGTGGACATTAGTAAACATGTTAACTTTTTTTCTGTGTAATGTAATCATTACATGTATGGTTCTTTAGATGTTTTATTTTCCCATTCATTTACAACACACATTTGGCACTCCCTGTGGTTCTAGGAATATTCCATTCATTGCTGCCTCCAGTTCTAACATTGGTTTGCCTTGCAGCCTATACAGGAGCAGGTGTTGACCTCTGATACAGACAGAAATTTGTCTACCAAAAGTCAAAATCGTCACATTTCCAGTCTCCACTGGCCAATGGAAAGCTAATGCCAGACTTCAAATTCCAATCTCAGGAATACCAGTTCATCATCAAACCTATACCAACTACTAGTCCATGGAAATTCTTACTTCACAATTTAAAGCAGATCAAAGCCTGTGTCAAATAAGCACCATGTAACTAACAGTAACACACTCTTATATTTTTAGCTTTCTCTGAAATTAGTAAATTATGATTACATTGCAATTAATTACTTCATAATATTCCTCTTTAAAAACAGCAAAACATCCAATTACAACAGAATTGTTCTCACTAAATGCAAAAATATTTATTGTGAATGAAAAAAAGTTTCAAAAACCCTGAAAATTCTCAACAAAACTTAGGTATTTTAACATCCTAAGTGATTTTAAATGATTAATGACAAACAACATTTGGCCAAACTGTGTATATCATTAAGACTTTGTCTTCATGTCACTGAAACATTTAAAATAATTTACATTTCAAGGTTACATAAGTTCAGAACATAGCATTCATATGGTCTTTTAAATCTCTTTTGGGAGAAACAAAAGAGATTTAAGCAATTTGGTAATTTAAAAATGCAGTTTTAAAGAAACTAGAGTTAAAAAGTCATCTGTGGTATACTGCATTTATATAAGTATTTAATTTATTGCTTAATTGTAATATTAGGGAATATTTATTAAGAAATTGTGTTTCCTCTATTATTTTCAAAGACCAGTGTTTTTATAATCCTGTGTATATGAAAAGTCATTTGCAACTTTTAGAATGCATTTTATATATAAGTAAAGGGTACTCTTAACAGCATGATGTAAAAATGTTTCTCATATCTCCTCCAATCCAGTCAACCACTACAGTATTGGAGATTTGAAAAATCTAATCTCTATTAGAATTAATGTGCAGAATGAATTTAGATCTATCATTTTGAGAAAATACATGGTAAATTTGTGGGAGAAGTGGGATCTTGGATCATATCGGTAGCTGGTTTTCCAGATTTTTTTTTCCTGTATATGTTATGTGAATAAAAATCAATACTTACAAATAAATAATTTATTTTTCAGTGGTTATATGCCCAAGTCGGTGCATTCCTATTTTGACTAGAATTTAAAAATATTTTCAAAAAAACATAGATGCATATATATTACAGCTAACCTCCTATAAAACAAAACAATCAAGAACTGACAGACTAGTAAGAGAAATTTCCAAAGGAACAGAAATTGGAGTAAGAGTACTTTGTGGTAAGTAATAAAATCAGAAACCTAGAGCTTTGAGGAGAAATAGCTGATGTTACAGAGGTGATGAAGGAGCATCTGAGTACAAAGAAGAAATAATAAAATTCTTTATTTTTAAAGATTTATTTATTCATGCATACAAACACTGGGGTACAGGCCAGAGGTGTGGGGGGAGGGTGAGAGAATCCACCAGACAGAGTGGGGAACAGCACAGGTAGATCAACTGAAATACACTGCTGAGGGGAGCAGCGGACCAAGCAGGAGAGGTCTGTCTGCGCCATGTGGGTCACCTCCCCGACCAGCAGCAGGGATCGAACTCACGCTGCAGTGGCTGTGGTTTGCTTCCTAGTGCAGTGCTTAACCCACTGTGCCACCAGGGAGGGCCCCAAATAATAAAATTCTTACAATATTAAAGACATTGAATTAGCGGTTCATAGATCTCCCATAATAAGAATCTGAGTATAGACCATTTTTAGTTTAAGAATAACTTCTATCCTTAGAAATTATAATTATATTCAAGTTCTACCAGAGAACAGATCAAAAGGACCACTATCTCCTTACAAGAGGTATGTATAGTTTCAAACCAAAACCAGACAGAAGTTATGCCTGAAAGGATACTGCACACCAATTTTACTTATAAAAATCAATATTGGGGAGCCTCTCTGGTGGTGCAGTGTTTAAAGTATCAGTGCTATCAAACAGTTGCCAGTCACTGCAGCATGAGTTCAATCCACGGCCAAGAGGCTGACCCATCTGGCACAACAGATCACTCCTATTTCTCACTGTTCCCCTCAGCAGTATATTTCAATAGATTACCTGTTCTGCTCCCCACTCTGTCTCTGGGGAATTCTTTCTCCCCCACACACACCTTTAGCTTACACCTTAGTTTTTGTATGCATACATAAATAAAAATAAAATCTTAAAAAATATAAATACTGGGTGATTTCACTCATATGTGGAATATAAAGAAACAGAGAAAACTAAATTAAAATAGACCATAGAAATAAGATGGTAGAATTGAGTCTATGAGGGGAGAGAACAAACTGGAGAGGATTGCAATGGACTATGATGGAAGATTTTGGCTGACTTGGTGGTGGGTGTGGTGTGGTAAAGTACATGTGAGGATGTGTGAACCCATACTTATAAATTGTACACTACTAAATTGTAAATCATTGTCATCTCAATAAAATATAGTAGCGTGAGATACCACTTCACACCAGTGAGAATGGCACATATCAAAAAAATTAGCAATATATCAAAGGTTGGCGAGGATGTGGAGAAAAAGGAACTCTCTTACTCTGCTGGTGGGAATGCAAGCTGGTCTAACCATTATGGAAAGCAATATGGCAGTTCCTCAGAGTACTAAGAATGGAACTTCCATATGATCCAGTAATCCCACCCCTAGGAATATACCCAAAAGACACAAATACACTGATTCAAAAGAGTGCCTGTGTCCCTATGTTTATTGCAGCACTATTTACAATAGGTAAGACCTGGAAACAATCTAAATGCCCAAAAACAGGATTGGATCAGGAAGATGTGGTTTATATGCACGATGGAATACTATTCAGCAATCAAAAAAGATAAACTAGAGGCATTCATAGAAATATGGATGGAGCTAGAAGGGATTATGCTCAGCGAAGTAAGTCAGAAGACAAAAGAAAAAAATATCGGATAGTCTCATCCTAGGAGGAATACAAGGGAACCAAATAAGAAATCAAGGAAAAGAATAATAATAACAATAATAATTATTATTATAATGATAATGATAAAAACACAACAAAAACAAAAAGACAAGGACAAATTGGGGACACTTGGTGGGGAAATGGGGAGGGAGAGGGTTGAGGTCACATAAGAGTACAAGGGACTGAGGTGATGGTGCACTGGTGAAATGGTTATGGGGAATACGTGGGGACTACAATTGATGTCAAATATATATAAATAAAGAAGAAAAAACAAATGAAAATGAATAAAACACAATAAAATAATAGTACAATTTATATATACAAATAAATATGAAAATTGTAAACAAATATCAAAACAAATCAGATAGTACTTAAAAAGTAAAATGCATTCTTCTAAGTAGAGTTAATCTTAAGAATGCAAGTGTGATTTACTGCAAAAAAAAATGTAATCCACCACATGAAAGAAAAGGATAAAGTGATTATTTTAAATGCATCAGAATTAAATAAGAATTCAGCAAATATCTTTTTTTTTTCAAAATAAGAATGGAGTGCTTGTTTCAGCAGCACATATATCAAAATTGGCATGATACAGAAAAGATTAGCATGGTATCTGCATAAAGATGACACACAGATTATTGAAGCATTCTATATTTTATTTTTTAAATATTTATTTATGCAAAAAGAACTGGGGTATAAGCTAGAGGTGTATGTAGAGGTGGGTGAGAGGATTCACCAGAGACAGATTGGAAGGCAGAATAGGCAGATTGACTGAAATACACAGCTGAGGGGGGCAATGAGCGAAACAGGAGAGGTCTGCTATGGTTGTGGATCACCAACCTGGCTAGGGATTAAACTCATGCCACAGTGGCTTCCAGTAGCTTGATAATTCTGTGTCTTTTGCCCCTGTGCCACTAGGGAGGCTCAAGCATTGTGTATTAAAAAAAAAAAAAATGAATTGCAGGAACATCTATTACTTGATAGAATATGAACTATCACAACATAGTTTTTTATTAAATATCTACTGGAGATTTTAACCTACATAGTAATAAAAAGTTATAAAATTTACAGTTGACTAAAAAGGATATAATTAGTCCTTCATTGATTCTGTGTCATATTTTTGTGTAGAAAATAAAACATTATAATTAATAAGAGTTAAGCAGTATTACTTGAAAGATAAATTAATTTGTATCCTCTATAGCAACACTAGTGAGAAAAACTTAAACTTTAAAACATTTCTAATCTTGACAAGGAAATTGATAAACTCATAGCAATATTAATATGGAAGAGAAAAAAGCAAACATGAAGATGTTCTTGAAATACAGCAAATAAGTGAACTTGCCATATTGAATATTAAGATATAAGAAATCATTTATGTAGCCATATAATGGAGATGGAGCAAAAATTTTATAAAATCGTTAAGGGAACATGGAGAAAACTAAAGATACGAAAATTCATCCATGACACAGTTGTCACTACACATTACTGGAATATGACAAAAGGTTCTAGGATTGTTATTCATGTGGCAAAAGGGATATTGATTGAATCTCACACCATATACACAATCCAAATAAGAAAAAATTGTGAAAAATAAATCTTCAAATATTTTAGGAAAAAAATGAGAATAACTACATTATTTCAGGTTTGAGAAGGATTTATTTCCTTAGATTGTATTTATTTTAAATATATTATTTATTTATGCATACAAGAGCTGGGGTACAGGCCAGAGGTGATAGGGGGATGTGAGAGGAGTCACCAGAGACAAAATGGGGAACAAAACAGCAGATTGACTGAACACTGCTGAGAGGAGCAGCGGGCCAGGCAGTAGAGGTCTGCTGCACCATGTGGGTCCTTTCCCAGGCTGGGGAACAAACTCATGCTGCAGTGACTGTAGAAGCCCCACAGTGTGGTGTTCAGCCCCTTGCACCACCAGGGAGGCCCTTGAGAAGGATATCTTAAGCACTTCAGAAAAATGTGCAAACAACAATATTACATTCAACTTAGATACATTAGAATTATAAATTTCTGCTCATTATAAGAAAAACCTCAAAATAAGAGATATTTAAAACTGGTAGAAGAGTCATATTCATGACTTAAAAATGATTACACAGAAGATACAAAAACTTTCACTAATATAGCAAAATGATATAGTCAGTGATTGCACAGAAAAGGGAACATGGGTTGCTAAATAATAAATGAAAATATCCTCATTAATAATCATAGCAATATTAATTAAATCCACAAAATGATATAATTTTATCTTCTTTATATAGCAAAATATAGATACTGAAGTTAGGACCTCTTAAATGCTGATAGCACAGTATGCTTTGGAAAAGTAGTACACCCTGAAATCCAGTGGACATATTTCTGAATAAAACAAATAATGATATATAATTACACACTCATGATAGTGTGCAAAAATATAAAAATAATATAATAAATAGTATCAGTGTTGATGAGGAATAGAGGAATAGAAAAACTCTCATACAGAGATGGTGGGAGTGTAATCAAACCTTTTAAAAAAGGATTTTGACATTTCAAACTGAAGTAGACACATGTCCTGTGGGTCTATAATTTCCCCTTGCTTAGTGAATCTCTTATATATGTTCTACAGATTAAGAAGGGTATTAAAAGCAACTTGCTTATGATAGTAACAGAAACAAAATTTTAAACAAACTACCCCGTAATCCAGCAATCCCACTTGTGGGATGCATTTGAAGAAATGATAATAGTATGTAGAAGAATAATTTGCACTCCCAAATTCATTGCAGCATCATATAATAAGAAATAAATGGTAACAAATCACCTAAGTGACTATCAGTGGAGAGATAAATAAAGTAGGTAGATAGATAGATAGATAGATAGATAGATAGATAGATAGATAGATAGATCATAAAACAACAGAAATCCTGTTATTTGCAACAACGTGGATGGATTGGGAGGGCATATAAGAGTAATAAGCCAGGCAGAAATAAAAATCATAACATATGGTTATCAGTTATATGTAAAAACTTAAAAAAATCATCACACTCATGGAAACAGAATCCTAGATGCCTATCTGGGGCTGAACACAAGGGAGAAAAAGAAGTTGATCAAAGAATACATGCCTTCTATCCTAACAAGAGTAAGTTCTGAGTTTCTCATATACAACATGGCCACTATAGTTGATAATACCATGTTGTATACTTGAAATTTACTAAAAGATTCCCTATTATATAGGGAATACAGACATACACACAAACAAAGACAACTGTGTTTGGAGATGGATGTGTAAAGTAAGTTGATTATAGCAATTATTTCACAATGTATATTTGTATAGAATCATGTTATACACATTATATACAATTTCATCAATTACGCCTCAAAGTCTCTTGCCCCTAATAGAACAGTATACAAGGAAGACTAGTCCATTTTAAGAAAAAAAATTTTTTTTCCAATCAACTGTTCTAAAACTTATATGGTACTGATAATTTGGTCAGTCTTAAAAGATGGAAAACTGGGAAGTGACTATTGCACATTCCTGTTTAGACCAACTTATAAACAATGTCAATAGACCTATCTTTCATTTCTAGTAATGCTTTCCTCCAACATTAGGTGTATTTCTTTTTTCTCTGTTGTGTATATTTATTACTTATTTTCAGATGTGTTCCATTTTAGGGTTCTTAAATAAACAGGGTCCTGAAAGAAATATTCACTAGGGATGGTGGTGTAGGAGTTACATCTCAGAGCTATCACCAGGACTGCCTGAATTCAATCCCCAGCCAGGGAGGTGACCTAAATGGCACAGCAAACCTTTCCTATCTCACCCGTTGCTCCCTTCAGCAGTGTATTTCAGTAAATCCCCCTGGTCTGCTCCCCACTCTGTCTCGGGAGAATCCAATTATCTCTGCAAACCTGACCTACACCCCAGTTTTCCTATGCAAAACTAAATAAAATCTTATAAAAATAAAATAAATATTCTTAAGAAAATAATGTGATTGGGAAAATTTAATATCAAAAGATGCACTTAGTTGACAATAACATTCTGTAAGAATATATGTTTTTGTTCAAGAACAAAACTGGTCCTTTTCCCTCTAGCCAAAACAATGGCAACTTTATTTGGATTATTAAGATTTCATGTCTTATTTTGCCCTAGTTTCCATACATTTTTTAAGTTTTCTGAATTTTAGTTTGTGGTATACAAAAATAGTTTGCTATGCTATGGTTTATGGAACAGCTATAGGAATAATTATCTAGCTTATAGAAAAAGAATGCATAAAAATCATACATTGGTCGATAACCTGTGTTTAATTTTTCTAAGGTGTATCATTGTGCTAATAACATCATACAATTTGGCAAGCAATTTGTATATAAAAATTATGTATTATTTTATGTGCAGTATAGAAATCCATATAAATTAATCACATATTTTTACATTGAGTCATATTAACTACAATACAAAACTATCTCAACAAACATGATAACTAGTTTTGGAACTGAGTTTTAAATGGATTGTGTTGGTGTTGAAGGAAGGGCCAGGACTAATGAAAGAAAAAGTTGGCATTGATCATGCTCTTCTCTGTAGTTTCATGGTGCTTTGTAAGTTCTTAAGAATTTAATCATTCTGCTTTGATTTAGTGCAATTTCAGTGTAAGCCCATCACATCTACCAAACTGTAAGTTTCTCTAGCATCCTGTCTCGTTCATCTTTCAGTATCCCACATTTATTAATAAATAGCTCATATGTTGGGCTATTTTATTTCAAAAGATTAAACAGTTTCTTTTACTCAGTATGCCTCTAAATTTCTTTCAGAAATTTTGTACAACTGTATAAAAGTGATGATGACACAGAAATTTTGAAGACAATTAAGACTCAGTGGACTTCTTTGGGCCTTGAAGATGTACAGTTTGTAAATTACTCTGTGCTGCTTAATCTGCCGGGCTTGGCTCCCAGCTCCGTGATGCTGAGCAGCAGCGGCCAATGCTTTCATCCTAATGGCCAGCCTTGCAGTGAAGAAGCCAGAAAACACGGCAGCCAAGATCTGCTCTACTCATATGCAGCCTATTCTGCCAAAGGAACTCTCGAGGTAATATGATCATTTGTCTCTGTCATTTACTGTGAAATGGAATTAGAAAACAACAGCTTTCATCTAAATTGAACTAACTGGCAAGATGCAACATACAAAAGTAACCATTAAATGTGCTCAGTGTGCAAGTGCCAGGAAAGGGGAAGGAAGATTTGGATTGTCTGACCCTTTTCTTGTCATATTTTGAAAGTGAAAACATGTTAGAAGAATTTAATTCAAAAGTGTTGAAGGTGTGACTGAGTCATTCAAATTTTGCTTAGTCTACACAGTACAAATTCATTTCATTTTTTGGTTTTGAAGGAGCAAATGTTAATAGATGGATATGAACAGAAAGAATAGAAATGGAAACTGTTATGTTTCCACTATGTACAGATACAAAACATGAAGTGCAAAATCAATATGATTATTCACACATTAAAGTTTTGAAATGCAATGCTTCTGCTTTCATGATGGAAAACACATGAGCCTGGGAGTCAGGTGTAGCTTATTTCTCAATTTTTTCTGGCTTAGTCAGTGTTTTGGTGTAGTGCTTTACTGGCGCAATGGTTAAGTGCATGGTTTCTGGATTCACGTGGATTAGTTTCAAATCTCAGCTGAACAATTACCTGCTGTTACTTAACCATCTAGGGCTGAGTTTCATCATCTTTGTAATGGCATTAGTAATAGCTCCAACTTCATTAAACTTTTGTGAGAACTAAATTATTTAATCTATGTAAATCTTGGTAGACAGAGCCTTGCCCATAATAAAAGTCAGTTAGATATGCTTAACTGGTCACTAGTTTCTTTTATGGAGGCAAGTGTTCTCTTTCCATGTAAAAGAGAACTTTTGTGTGTATGTGTGTGTTTTATAAAACTTCTGTGTGTATGTGTGTGTTTTATAAAACTTCTGTGTGTGTGTGTTTTATAAAACACACATAGTGTTTTATAATAGTGTACATTACCTCATTTAACACAAGTAAAATTCATATTTCTGTTTTTTGTTAATAATGGGTTACACATTTTTAAAACTGTAACTTAATAAATGATTAGCATTTGACATATTTAAACCATTTAAGGATACTTTTAGAAATAGTCAAAATGTTGTGAGTTGCAAGCTTATTCCTGGTATTTGGGGTGAGAATACTTAAGCTCAGCAATATTTCTGTTATATCATTATTTGTTAGTGATGGGGTACACAAAACCAGTATCACCTTGAATATCAGCCTTAATATTATTTAAAAGTTAATATAATATTAAATCTCTGAGTTATTTCAACTGTAAGGCATATTGTTTGATTGATAAATTTATGCTATTTCTGCTAGGTGATAATGGAAACATACAGGTATATAGCGGCAGGAAGGGTGGCACAGAACAAGGTTCAGGATGGTTCTGGGCAGACGGGTCAAGGAAAGGGAGTCTTGGAGCCCTCGGTGTTTTTTTTTATGCTTTTATTGATCTCTACATGAGAGGTGGCATCATGTACATGGCAGACATGGGTGCCGGGGGGCCAGGAGGCTGGCTGGCCTCCCAGTCCCCAGTCATCTCACCCTCTGGCTGCTGTGCTGGTGTCTGTTCTCCCACTGCTCTCACTATTGGTCAGTCCTGTTTGTCTTGGTGTCTGCATGACGCTGCCCATTTAAGCCCGTGTCCAACTCAGGTGCGCCCACTTACGCATGCCCACCCTGGAATGCTTGCAGCACCACAGGTGTCCATCATCACAGTGGTTGGAGGGTGGAAAGACCTGATTTCTCTAACCCTCTAAATGAAAATGGAGAAAGTTGGTCTAGTCCTAGCAAGCACTGGGCAGGTTCACTATTAATTTGGGCAGAGGGATAAAGAGTCCCAGGGCCCTTGGTGAATTTTTCAGGTTTTAATGCTCTCTCAGAGAACCAGATACACAGATACACCAGGCAGGAAGGCTGGCATGCCAGGAGGCAGGCACAGGTCAGGCAGAGGTTGCTGGGAGGCAGGCAGGGGACTAAGTCTCCCAGCCCCTCATGAAACTTTACTCTCGTACTTTGGGTTCTCTCTGGCGTTCTTTCTCGTGTGGTTCTTTCTCGTGTGGTCTGTGTTCTTGCCTCATCTGCAGTCACATCACTAGTTTTCTCACTATGGCTACTGCTGAAGCTTTTATCCCCTTCCCTGGGCTCAGGTGTGTACACTACGCTTGCGCACACCCATACTACATCTGTCCTGCACCTACACTCCCAAGAGCCTCTACATCTACATGATCTAGACTGCAAATGATTGCCACAGAGGCTAGGGTCACAAAAAGTCTCACTAATTCACTTACCCTATAGTCAGCCACGGCTCTTCAGTTCAGAAGCTTTAGTCTCAAGCCCAATTTCTAAAGTTAACCCAGATATTTTCTAACTCTCAACCATGCTCACACACCACCTATTTCCAACCTTCTCTTTATCCCAAATTCAAGTCCAGCATGGTCCTCTTCTCCCCTACACAAAAGTGTGTGCAAAACAGCACAATAGAAACACCAGGGTGTGATGAACTTTCAATTTTCCTTGATTGAGGTGACATGGAAAAGCCATGAATGTGCAATGTAGGTCATTTGTTTCTCAGTATGGTCTTTTTAATAATCCATTCGACCTTTGTGGTTGTTTGTTTAATGTTCCTGTAGGGTAAAGGTTGATCAGGTATTTCCACCCTCCCACCACTGATGATGGACACCTGGGGTGCTGCAAGCATTCCAGGGTGGGCATGCGCAAGTGGGCGCACCTGTGTTGGACACGGGCATAAATGGGCGGCGTCATGAGGACGCCAGAACTGTGAGAACTGTGAGGATGGACAGACAGAACTACGAGGACCGACCGACAACAGTACAGACCGACGAGCAGCAGCCCCCAGAGAGAGAAGCAGCCGAGAGGATGCGATGCGCTGGGGGCTGGGAGGCCTGCCAGTCTCCCAGCCCCCCCGCCCCCCCCCGCACCCCTGCCTGCCATGTACCTGGCATGTACATTCATACTAAATAAAGTATGAAAAGCCACAGAGGGCTCCAAGACTCTCCTTCCTTGACCCGTCTGCCCAGAACCATCTTGAAACCTGCTCCAGTGCCACCTCCATCCTGCCGCGACAGTTCCCTTGTAACCATACCTCTTAATTGTTTAATGCTTTCTATGCATTTATCAGTTATAAATGTTTAAATTTCCTCCTTGTTTCAATAATAGGAAACCAAACTACCACAAAATCAAGTTGTCACCTCAATATCCATGAATCACCAGTCATATTGGGATCTTCCTACCTTTAATAAATATTATAAAATTACCACTTCTAATAAGAAGTATTGAAATAAATAAAGTAGCTATTAAGAGGGAGAAGTAAAGTTAGTTGTAGTATATGCTGCACTCTTTGATCGAGTGTAGAAATATATTCCATGTTTGAGATACTATGTATAAATAAAAGGGAGTAGTATTAGAGAAACTAAAATATAGTATGGAAAAAGCAAACACTTTGTATTTGAAGAGTGTGATTTGAATAATTAACCATACAAATTAGATGATGACACTGACAATAATCCTTTTAAGAATTATATTAATAATTCAAATATATTGCACTAAGCACATAAGAATTTAGACACCTGTATCAATAAAGGATATAAGGTCATTGGTATTATTTTTTTAACTTAAAATGTATTGTTATGATTCTCAAAAACCAAAGCAATTTTTAGGTATTACATATGCATACAGAATATATGCATATATAATATATATGTATATGTCTTAGAGAGAAAGATTTTTGAAACTCACATAATCTAATTAAAGACACTGGTCATTTTCTATAGCTCTTCAGACCATTCCTTAATGCAAATCAGGCTTAGGAGTTTGATGATGATTCAGGCTATACCTACTTTTAGATTTTGAATACATAGTGTTTGTATGAATTTCTATCAGGCAGACCCATTAACAAGTTCTTAAATCATTCTATGCTGACTGCCAGCAAAGCTCCCTACTACTTTTGCTTTTGACAAGGTTATTTGTAGAAGAGGACTCCCCTTTTCTTTGAAGAGCTGTCATGTCCATTCATCATATGACTGTTTTGTATAAGCTTCCAATTTTTCCTCTCTGGTAACAGTCTAAACAGCATTTGTGATATCTGAGATCTACTTCGAAAACCTACTTAGTGCCAGTATGATGGATCGGTGTATTTTGCAACTTCTTTGTAATTCATTGTGCACTAGAAAGGTGACATTGTTTACCCCATCATAATGACAGGTGGGTCAGTAAAAGGGTCTGAAGTAGAGTTGCCCTCTCAGATGCAAAATGCATATTAAAATGGAAACATAAATAATTTAGCATGAGTGAAGTTTAGCTTCAGGGAATGAGCAGTGATTTATATTTTTATTAAAAGGTAAATATCAACTATAATATCATTGTGATGTTAAAGACATTGGTACTGAGTGCTGACAATATCTAGTCAGTTTTATAAATAGAATGTATCACTTTATGCAATTCCCTTGCAATTATTTCTTTTGTCCTTTGCAGGTACAGAAAACTATGCAGATACAGAAAATCAAAGAGAACAATTAATATTTAATACAGGTTGATCAGATTAACTCTACCATATTCTTACTTTTGAACAGAGATTTGTTTTTATTCCCATACATTTTAAGGATTTTTGGAGATTCCTTCCTGTTTAGAATTATCTTGTGTCTAGGGGATAAGTCAAGTTATGCCTAAATTTTATGGAGAAACTTATTTTCAACAATTCATTAACTGTGCATAAGATCTATTGTTATGAACACATTCATTACTACTTCATTCCTTAGAGATCATAGTTTAAGAGCCCAGACTAGCATTCTGCTGCATTAGTTGCATGACTGAATTAGTCACTTTATTTCTCTAAGCTTCAGTGTCCTCTCAGCTGTATAAAAGTAATAATAGTACCACACGTTTGTTGGGGAGAAGAAATAATATTAATATTGTTAATGCCAGGCATTTGGAAATAACTCAGTACAAGCGATCATTCATTAGTTTATTTGGCATTTTGTATACATTTAAATGTAATAAATTTTAAAATATAAGAACAATATATCATAAGATTTGGAAGTATGCATTTTATCATATTTTCTAAACATCTCCCTGTCTTGTTTAACATAACAAATAGTGATCATTAAAGAAGAAAATGCCTTGTTAGGTATGAATCAAAAATAAACCAAAGAATCAAAAACCCAAAGAAATTAGGAATTAATATTTTAGTTTTGAATTTGAAATGGCCTATCACATAAAGCTGGGCCTGAAGAGTGTTGCTTGTCTTTGTTTTCTAAAATATTAAGACATATTAACACAGGAAATCTGAATACTTATCAAATATTTTGTCCAAGTCTCAAAGAGAAAAAAAAAATAGGCATTGCATGCAATCATGGATAACTTATAATCAGATATCTCTGTTCTTATGCCCAGGCAAAGTTTAAAAGTTCGCATATTCTCAAACAAAAACAAATATTTCAGTGTTATGAAGTCAAGAGCCACATGCATTTAGCTCTGAATTATTCCTGTTACAGATTACACACACACACACACACACACACAAGCTGAAGGAGTAGACTGGAGTTGTAGTATTTAAACTTTTCTTGTCTCTGTTTGAAGATAAAGCTACTGTCTCATCATCATGGAAATCTGAAATTGCCTTCTTTCTTTTTTTTCTAGTGGGACCCATCCATTGGTATAAAATGCAAAATGGTGAGGTGAATAACTCTGAGCTATTGTATAATAAAGTTTTTATTATTTTTCAGAGTCTGTATAAAATCCCTTGGTTTAATATGACCTTCTATTTCTGATTTTTTGAGCTCTGTGACAAATCAATTGATATAGAAAATCAATTCCATAATTGCTTCTTCTTTTTTAATTTTGAGAATAATAATCTTGGCATTATTTTTCATATTTTTAAAAGATTTATTTATTTGTGCATTCCAGAGCTGGGATGTAGGTCAGAGGTATGGGGCTTGAGAGGATTCACCAGTGACAGGGTGGGGAGCAGAATAGGCAGATCAGCTGAAGTACACTGCTGAGGGGAGCAGCAGGAAAGACAGGAGAGCTCTGTTGAGCCTGTGGGTCACCTCCCTGGAGGGGGATCAAACTTGTGTTGCAGTGTCTTGGACTTAACCACTTGTGTCAACAAGTGCCTTGTTTTCAAATTTTTATGGTCTATAATTTTTCCTGTATTTAAATAGAAACATTTACAAATAAAGCATGAATCTATACAGTATTTTGTTCATAATTAAATATTTGTTTACAGAGATTACATCTAATCTGAGAACGAGAACAAGAGCATATTTCTAAAAATATATTTATTTGCTTATTTTCTTAGATCATTGGTTATTTTTGTACAATGTTTGTTTGATTTCTCCCCTCAGGTGGGGAGGGAAGAGCAAGCAGTAACATATTTTATGAAATAAAGGCTTTAAAACAAGATAGACAATTGTTCTCTAATGTTGAAAGTGCAATGGGCAATTTTTGCATCTTTATTAGCACAAATAAGGCATTTTTTTTAGTTAAAAGTGTGTTACTGAAGACTAATTTGGCTAAAGTTATTTATAAAGTCTCTGAATCACCATAATTAACTGTGATTGGATAGGAATTTCTAGGTCAGCATTCTTGTTTTTATTATTGATATGATTTAAAACATACCATTTGTAGAGTTAAATGATAATGTAACTTTCTTAGCAGCTTCAATTTATATTTTAATTTCCATAAACTGCTAGCACTTAAATACACAGTTTACAAAAAACATTTATCTCTTTTCAGTAGGTGCTACAGATTCAGTCTTCTTAGGATAAAATGATCTGAGATAAAGCTGATCCTTAGTTTTAATCACTATTTCAATATACTACTCCAATTGATTTTATTTGCATGTGTTATGTTTAGTATGTATACATATATATATTTAACACTGTTTTATACTATATATGATTTAGAACTAGAGTAACCCATATATTTAGATATCTGCTATCACACTGCACAAACCATAAATCACCCATGATCCTCCCCCTGCTCCAGTCCCCCACCTCCCACTCTACTGGCACCTGTTTCATTTTCAGACTTTTAGTGTTTGTCCTTGCTTGGGCCACATCTGATTCTTTGTTTTCTCTCTATATATACAATATATGCATGAAACCATCCAGTTTTTGTCTTTCTCCTTTTAGCTTATTTGACTTTATCATAATTCCTTCCGCTTCTATCCATATTGCTGAAAATTACAGTTTTCATCTATTTTAATAGCTGAATAGTATTCCATAATGTATGTGTACACCACATTTTTATAATCCATTCATCTATCATTGGACATATAGGCTATTTAATAACACTGACTTTTGTATATAGTTCTGCAGTTTTATAGGTATGGCTATACCTCCATACCTATATATCTTGAAGTAGTGTCTTTGCATGCTTTTGTTAAATATCTGTGGAATTGCTAAAAATAGTAAATTTATTCATAATATTCTGAGAAACCTCAAATACTGTTCCACACCGCTTTCCACATGGACTGGACCATCAACATTTCCACCAACAGTGTACAAGAATTCCTTTTCCTGTGTATTTCATCAAAACTTGACAGCTTTGGACTTTTTGTTATGAAAATTTCACAGGTGTGAGATAGTATCCTATTGTGGATTTGATTTGCATTTCCCTCATCAGTGATAATGATTTTTTTTCTGTGTGTCTGTTAGCTCTTCTGCCCAATCTTTGATTATTTTTTCAT
This sequence comes from Galemys pyrenaicus, assembly GCA_019455555.1. Classification (NCBI taxonomy): domain Eukaryota; kingdom Metazoa; phylum Chordata; class Mammalia; order Eulipotyphla; family Talpidae; genus Galemys; species Galemys pyrenaicus. Next base: position 1,946,839 of record JAGFMF010011830.1, on the reverse strand, counting down.
TTTCTTTTTATTGATTATATGAGTTCTTTATAGATCTTGAATATTAGCCAGCCCTTTGACAAATGCATGGTATGCAAATAGTTTTTCCCATGTGGTGAGGTGTGTTTGCATTTTATTGATGGATTCTTTCACAGTGCAAAAATGTCTATTAAGGTCATATGGCGTATTTACTGCTTTAAGACTACTCTATTATGTCCTGATTTATTTTCTGCCAATTGATCTTTCCATTGGTGAGAATGTGGTGCTCTTCTTTTGATGCTCTTATTTTGGTGCATACATATTGATGAATTTTATGTTTTACTGATGTATGTTACCTTAATCATATAAAAACTATTCCCTGTCTCTTGTTGCCTCTTTTTTTAGCTGAAAGTCTATTTTGTCTGATCTGAGTATAGTTATCCCTCTCGATTTTGGATCCCATTTGCTTGCAGAGTTGTTGTCACCATAAACTATGTTTATCTTTGGAGCTCAGATAATGCTCTCGGAGAGATCAAAATTTTTTTTGTTTTCTCCTTCTGGTCCAACCTTGTATGTGGTGTCTTTTGATTGGTGACTTTCAGTCTGTTTATATTTTGGGTGATTATTGAAATTTTAGTCTACTATTGCCAGTTTGTTTTAGTTTTCTGGTATATCTATTACCTTTTTCAGCTTTTTTTTATGTGGATGTTCTCATTGAATTCAATAAGAGGGTACTGTCAATATTTCTTCAAGGGGAGTTCTAGTATTTGCTGGTGTTGGAATATCCCACCTTTGTTCCTTGCTCTTGGGACTTTGCCTGCTGAGAGGCTCCTCCATATGTATCTCCCCCGGCTGTGGTATGCACCTGCACACATAGCCATGTTCTCCCTTCCTCAGGGCCACTCCTCAGGCAGCCAAATCAAGGCTTATAAGACAGCTTCCTGCTCAGGATCAGCATTCCAGGGGTTTCATTCCACCCTCCTTTTGCTTAATGAAGTGTGTATGTATTCAGTGTCTCTTCTGGTGTTATCCATTTTGATCTCTTACATCCAAGAGGTGTTTCAGTTCCCCCCTCATGCCACCAATACTCTAAGTGCAGTCTGGATTAATTTTTAGACTACTCTCTTTAATTGACTTTCAAAGAAGTAGAATTCTATCATTACCACATGGCCTCCAGCAAGAATTCTTTTGAATGAATTTGTAATTCCTTCAATACTCTTACTTTAATAAGTTAAGTATCATTTATTAAATAAAGTGCTCTGTGATTAATTTGTTTTTCCTTATATTTTAATTTGATACTGGAAGATTAACTGACATAGAATTTCACCATCTGGGTCTTGCTAATGTAGCAAGAAACTTTTCAATATTTAGTAAATACACACTGAGTGCCACTTTTGTGCAAATAATAGAGCACAAATGATAAATAAGAAGGTTTGGACACTGCCCACACATATCACATTCATCTGGCAATCTCATAGAAAAAACTGTGCAATTTGTTGAATAGTTAAAAACCTGCAAGATTTAATTTTGCTATGGACACTACCAGTTATTTAAATATTTTAAATTTTGGTTGCCTCATCTATGAAGTGGGCATTTAGTATATCTACTAAATATAAATATCCTGAAATGGATTAAAGAAATTGTTACAATCTCATTGGTATAATGTCTAGCATAAAGGACATTTAAGTTTTTAATTTATTTTTCTCCTATATCATCTTAGAACAGTCATGTTTAGTTTAAATCTTCTCAGCGCATGCACACATGCATACACACTATATTCAACTTACAGATTTCTAACAGCTGGGATTTCCTCTGAATTTCTTCTTGCTTTTGACTTTACTTGCTGTTTCCCACTTCTGGTTCTAATTTGTCTTTTGACTTTTTCCAATTTGCCCAAGCGTGGTAACAAGCTTCAACCATATTTCCAATTCATACTAATTTCTAATTTCAACCAGCTAGTAAAGGCTCACGTAATATATTTTTACCACTTTCAAAGGTCAGGCTCCGGTGTCTCAGTGGTGTACTGGCCCAGACAAGTTAGATTTTTCCTGCTAATGAGAGTCAATTATGTGAATTTTCTTAAATGTGGTGTGATTTTTAGACTACAGAAATTTTCAAATACTACCCATCAGATTTTGTTTTGTAACTCTTTGCCCAAAGGAGCTATTTTACTGACATGCAACTTTATAGCACTTAGCACTCAGCAGGAAACTGTTTTGTTAATTAAGACATGACCTTGTATTAGGGTGGACCAGACAAAGCCAAGAACAATGCCATTGGGTAAGAAGTGAGAGAGCACTTAGACTCTACTTCAAATAGCTTACACCTCCCATTTAAGGCCTCAGAAGTCACTCAAAGGTTTGCATAGGTGTTGCCTACTTTCCAACATTTGTTTTAATCCAATTCACTTTTACAAAACACCTACATTAATATCTGCTTTACCTAAGTTAAAAAACTTCAAAGGTGATTTTTCTTTTTGAAATTAAAGGCAAAATATGAACGTGTGGTCAGTGTTTGTTTTACAGGGAGACTATAGAAGCAGAAACCCCCTGAACAGCAAGAGTGGCACCACCAAACACCTTTCCTAGAAATTAATTTATATAAATAGTGTATTTATTATATCATTCATAACTTTTCTCTATGTTAGTGTGATTTTAGCTTGTGTATGTTGTTTGGTATGACTTAGCAGCCTTTAAAATATTGAAATAACATTGGTTTATAGCATCGTGCATTTATATCTATGTATCATATGTTATTATCACTGTTATGGTAGTTTCCCAGAGAAATCAGCCGGTGCTCAGAGAGGTGGAGGGAGAGATTTAATTGTCACAGCGGTGGGCCCAGTGGGATCACTCCTAAAAACCTGAGACCCAAACAGCAGAAGTGGCAGGGTTTCTATACAGGTTGTATGGGAAACTTCTTGCTCCATCTATTATAGCAAAAGCATATTTATCATAGCATAAGCGTTATTTATTGTTGGGGACAGGTAGTTGGGAAGGGTCAAGGTAGCCCTTTCTCAGGCTCCCACATTGAGTGTGCAGTTCACCCAGCAACCTTTCAACTCCAGCAAGCAATGGCATCTAAGCAGCAGGCTCTCATCAGCAAACTTGGCACCTTCCTGCTTCATCACCACTAAAAATCTAGTTTCCCTTCACCACCATAAAAATGAATCTCCTTTTTTCATTTCACCCAACATCCAACCCCCATCCCTCACTGGTAACCACCAACCTGTTCTCTGTATCTATGAGTTTTTGTTTTATTATTTTTTTTTGTTTCTTGATATTATATGAGGGAAATAAAAAAAATTTGTCATTCACAGAATCTGATTTATTTCACTAACCAAATATATTCAAGGTCTATCCATGTTATTGCAAATGGAAAGATTGCATCTTTTTTTTACAACTGAGTAGTATTCCATCAAGTTTGTATTCCACATCTTGATCCAATTATCTATTGATAGATAATTAGGTTGCTTCAATGCCTTGCCTATTGTAAGGGATGCCACAGTAATCATATAGGTACATATGTCTTTTTAAACTAGTATTATTGTATTGTTCAGATAAATACTAGTATTTATCAAAATATTTATCAAAATATGCATATAAATTAATGGAGCTGTTGCTTTTCTTTGTGTGATTCTGGTTTATGAAGTTTTTCATAGGAAAATTCTACTTTTGGATAGTGGGAAAGCCTGTAAACGTAAGGGTTAGAAAATGTCTGCTTTCTTTTTAAAAGATGTTTATGGTTATATAAAGTTGGCTTTTAGATAAAGTAATCAAAGATCAAGAGGTAAATTGTTTTAAAGAAGTCCCTGAAGCAATCTGTGAGCTATAAATTTCCAGGGATACTTTTGGCTCCTGGAGCATTTTGCAAATTATCTCTTGATCTTTCATTCTGGTTCTCAAACAACTTGGGCTGCTCCATCAGTTCCATTCCTGAACTTCCAAGAATGTAGACCTATTTCCCAATTGTTCTCCATGCTTACCCTGAAGATAGTTGACTGTAGCCACCTTCTTCTTGTATGCTTATTTCAGAAGGAATTATCCAGTGCTGTTGTTGCTGTGAATATACATAGGGTATAGACAAATACAGATATAGATCCACATGTGAATACATCTATATTCATTTTGTTTGTGTATATATTTAGTTTACTGTAAGAAAAACATAGTAAATAGATTAAACATGGGGATGTGATAAAGTTGAACAAATTATCATAATCAGGTATAACTGAGGATTGCAGAAATATAGATGGAATAAAATTAACCTATTTTATTCTTCATGTTGAAAATAATCTGTATCTAGTTCCTTTGTATTTTGTTTCAGGGATTCTTCAACCAAATATGGGACAGTATCTTCTTTTTAGGTTTGTAAACAGTCTTATTTTGTATTAAATTGAGGTATAATTGACTTAAAACATTGCATTTTTTTAGCTTTAGGGTATAGCTAGTGAGTCAATATTTGTATGTATTATGAGGTGATCAACACAATAAATCTAGCTAGCATCTGTCACCATATTTAAAAACTTTTGTTAATAATGAGAATTTCAAAAATCTACTAAGCAATTTTCAAATACACAGTACGATATTGCTAACTATATGTAGTGCCAGGAAGCACAGAGCAGGTTCTCATGACTCTGGCAGACGGGTAAAGGAGGACTCCTGGAGACCTCAGTGGCTTTTGCAGGCTTTTATTACTCTTTAAATTAGAGGTTTAGGGTCAGAGAACAATCAGGTCTTTCCACCCTCCCACCACTGATGATGGACACCTGCAGTGCTGCGAGTATTCCAGGGTTGGCATGCGCAAGTGGGTGCAACTGAGTTGGACACTGGCTTAAATGGGTGGCATCATGAGGACGCCAGAACCAACAGGACCAACAGTACTGACCAACAAAAGCAGCAGCAAAGCAGCCAAGAGACTGAGATGCACTGGGAGCTAGGAGGCCTGCCAGCCACCTTGCCCCCCAACACCCATGCCTGCCATGTACCTGGCCACCTCTACTAATAAAAGCATGAAAAGCCACCAAGGGCTCTAAGACTCCTTTCCTTGAGCCGTCTGCCCAGAACCATCCCGAACTTGCTTCTGTGCCATGTCCTTCCTGCCGCTACAAGGTGACCAGGTATATATCAGGCATAGTAGCCGGGGATGGTTCAGCTTCACTCTCTGGGCTGCCTCTGCTTTCTCTGCTTCTACATCTCTCCTCCTCGTTGTTCTGGCATCCTTGTGACACCACCTTTATACACTGCGTGTTTCAGCCCAAGTACACCCACTTGCACATGCCCACAGCCTACTTGAGGTGTCCGCCATCAGGCATGCATGCAGGACCACAGGTGTCCATCATTGACACCAATGGCGAGAGGACAGAAAAGCCTGATCATTTTTCACTGACCCTACACTATAGTTACCTTGATACACATTATATTCCATGCCTTATTTATCATTGGAAGGTTGTGCCTTTTTACCCCTGTAGGGTAAGTGAATTAATCAGGCTTTTTACGTTGTTTAACCTCTGTTGTTATCACCTGTGGCCTTGACCATGCTAATGTAGTAGGCACTTGGGGACATGGGTTTGGGGTATGCATAACTGATTATGGACACCTGGAGTATGGGTGTGCGCATGTGCAAGTATGCACAGCTGAGCCTAGAAGCAAGGGGGATAAGGAAGGACTGCTATATGAGGATGAGCTGGGTGATTACAGAGACGCAAGACCACAAAGAACACTAAAGAGAGCCCAGATAAAAAGTAAGTTTGTGGGGAGTGGGAGGTTGCCCCTTGCCTTGCTGGAACTAGAACCCCCTTCACATATTTTTCCCACCATCCCATAAACATTTCAAGTCTCCTTTTTGGTAAAAACTGATCAACCAGTATACTATCCCCTTTTTTCTGTTGTACAACCTTTAGCTAACTAATGTTCCTAATGAGTGCAAACTAATGGTTGCTCTACCACCAAAATGTTGCTTCTTCCTACATTGATACATTTTCCTGAAATTCCAAATTTATCTATTCTCTGCCCCTGTAAAATTCAGTAACTTCCTACTTTAAATTCAGTGGTTTACTCCTTAACATAGTCAATGTCTTTGTTACATTCAAACTCCTTACTCTCTCAACAAATTTGTATTTACATCTTTAGTGCCAGCAAGGCACGGAGCAGGTTTTCCATGAGGACTCTCCATGAGACCTGGGGCCCTCGGTGGCTTTTTTAGGCTTTTATTACTCTTTACATCAGAGGTGACCAGGTACACGACAGGCGAGGAGGCTGGTGAGGTGGGGCCAGGAGGCCTCCTAGAACCTTGGTGCATATTCAGTCTCTGGGCTCTCTAGTTTCTCATGTCTCTGCCTTTACTGCTGCTACTCTTTTCGTTTCACATTCTCTCTTTTTCCTCTGTTGGCATCTTCATGACACTGTCCTTGTAAGCCCTATGTGTCAGCCCAGGTGCGTCCAATTGCGCATGCCCACACCCTACTTGATGTGCCCGCCATTAGGCAAGTGTGCAGGACTGCAGGTGGTGACCATCATCGACACCAATGATGGGAGAGTGGAAAATCCAACAGTTTTTACTGACCCTACACATTGTACAAAAAGTTCTTCTCCCCAGGTCAGACTTCTCATTATTTGCATGTGATCCTGTCACTGGATAAAGGGTCCCTGGAGGCTCTTGAAAGCCTCTAGTCATGAATAAAGAAGACTCCAGATATCAGTGCAGAATGCAAGGAATCAATATTTGTTGATTAAGAAAGTAAGAGACAGATCCAAGATCTCTAGGGACAACTCCTTTTATCAGGGTGGCTCCCCAAACAAAATGTCAGGAGAATATATGATGTTACAGTTTTCAGGGTCTCTTCAGGGCTTCGGTGTCAGTTACTGTGATTTAAGCACTCTAAACTTTCATGTCCTCCTTTCTCAGCCACTCTTTATCAGATGAGCTGGAAAGAGCTGTGTGTATGGGTTAGAGGTGCACAAATTATATTTTGTCAGCAGCAGCAAACTTACTCTGTTTTATCAGCAGCCTGGGACAGATCACATTCTTCAAAGATTTGTAAGTTATTTTGCCATTTGACTTATTTCTTCATTTGGGGGTAGAGGAAGGTCCAAGATACTTTTTAAAATGTGATCAAAGGATTTGCATCCAGATGCTTTAAATTTCTGTAAAAAACAGGTTGCTATTCAGGGCATATTGTTTGATTTGATTTTTAATTACCCTATTGCATTATCCCTTCTTTGTTTTCTTGGGTATAGCATAACCAAATGTTTTCTGAACTGCTAATGTATTTGTTCAATTTTTCATTATTAACCTTTCAGAAGAAAATAAAGCAATGTAAGGTGGGATCATTTGTATTACATTTCCCTCCATACCTCCAGATACTAAAATATAAACTGGTGCTTATTAGAAATTGAATTAATTATCAAAATTTTCTGTCTTTGGCCAATAAGAGGCTTTTTACATTGGCTTCTGAGTCCTTTAGCATGACCTTAGAAGTGTTTAATGGTTTTACTCTTCTGTAGTATGACAAAATCTTTCATATCTTATTAACTAGTTTTCTCTCCATTATCTTCCTTGAATTTTGTATTTCTGTTTTCTCCTTTTGTTTACCTACTTCTACATAGGTTTTAATCATTCTTTATTTTTAGTTTTTAAAATGCTATTTAATAAAACTGTCTAAAAGCAAAGCTAATTTAACTGGAAGGAGGTAACATTGGTTTATATTACTGTATAAGATTCAGAGATACAGGATCAAACTTCCTTAGATGTATGTTACCACACTACTGCCACCCCACCCAAGCTCTAATAATCCTTCCACCTCGTCTACTGGGCTTCCACACAGATTGCTCCCTTTTCATCTTCTGGTAACCTCAATTGTGCAGTCATATTTCTAGGATGTGTTTTGTTTCTTCATATTCCAAATATGAAAAAAAAAATCATCTGGTATGTATCTCACTTCGACTTATTTTACTTAGCATAATTTCTTCCAGTTCCATCAAGGTTATTGCAAATGACAAGAATTCGTCTTTTTTTTCCCTTGTAGTTGAGTATTCCATTGTGTATACTATATCTTTTATTTATTCATCTGTCATTGGGCACTTAGGTTTTTTCAATGACCTAGCTATTGAAAGTAGTGCTGCAATAAGCATTCATATGTTGCCTTTGAATTGGTACTTTTGTATTCTTTCAGTAAATATCTAGGAATGAGACTTTGGATAATATGTTCCATCTATTTTTAATATTTTAAGGACCTCCATACTATTTTCCATAGGATTTCACCAGTCTGCATTCCCACTGTATAAAAGTGTTCTTTTTCTCCACACTCCTGCCAACAGTTGATGTTTCTAGATAAGAAACATGGTTCTTTTTTGATAAGAACCATTCTTACAGGTGTGAGATGTTATCTATTAGTGGTTTGATCTGCATTTTCTTGATGACCAATAATGATGAGTGTTGTTTTGCACCTGTTACCCATCTCTAAGTCTTCTTTGGAAAAGTGTCTATGTAAATCTTCTACCCATTTTTTTGATTGGGGATTTTGAATTTCTTTCTGTTATGTTGTGTTCTTTTTAGATCTTAGATATTAGACTCTTATTAGATGTATGATGTGCCTAATGTTTCTCCCACATGGTGTAGGGTGTCTCTTCATTTTAATGAGAGTTTCCTTCACGGTGCAGAAGTTTCGTAGTTTTATATGATCAATTTATTTTTCTTTGCTGTTCAAGTCCCTAAAGACATTCTTGCAGTTATTGTTGCCCATCTATTCTCTTATTTGTCTATAGTTTCAGGTTTTACATCTAAATCTTTAAACCATTTTGGGTTAATTTTTATAATATGGTGGAAGATAGTGATGTAATTTAATTCATTTGAAAAGGACTTAATTTTCCTCACATCATTTGTTGAAAAGATAAGATTTGATAATGCTATTTTTAACATGTGGGCCAAACAATGTTAATGAGCATGTGCATATTGTCTAAAGAACTATTTGTTAAATTTTGGGAAACAAATAGGTTTTCTTTTGCACAGACTGTTTTCTTAATCTGATATATGCAATCTTGTTCTAAACTTTATATATATATATATTGACTTTGGAGACTACAAACTTGTAAACATAATCCTGACAGAACTGTGCTTCACTTTGATTAAATTTCTGTTACAATAGTTTAACAATTGTATAATCCTTTAAATGTATGCACAAATAAATTAGATTGTAAAGCATTTGAAAATTTGTTAAAATATTACTCTATGACAAAGCAAGTGACTACTCTGGCACATCCTTATTATTTCTGCTATGAAAATGTGGTACTGTGTCACTAAGCATTACATTTAGTATATCATTATAGCAATGTTTTACTTTTAAGTGTATATGCCACAGTAAAAAAAAAAAACACTAATAAAAGCACCTATTTTATTTAATCCTTTATACCAAAACAAACAAAAGACCCCAGCAAAATGAATTGTGTGTTTCATGCTTAATGCTAAATTCAGTTGAGACATACTTGGTTATTAACACTAACTAGCATCCCTTCTGATTGGTTGGAAATTATTTTAACTGTTAAATACTTATGTTCTTGTTATTACATATTTCAATAACTATCCAAATTATTATTATTATTATTTTTAAAGATTTGTTTATGCATAGAAGATCTGGGGTATAGGCCAGAGACATGGGAAATGAGAAGATCAACCAAAATACACTGCTGAGGGGAGCAATGGGTAATGCAAGAGAGGTCAGATGTGCCATGTGGGTCCCTTCCCTGGTCAGGGATTGAACTGGTCCTGCTGTGAAGCCAATGCTTCACAATGCGGTGTTCAACCCCCTGCACCACCAGGGAGGCCCTCCATTCAAATTATTAATGGTCATTAAATATTAAAATACTAAATGTTTTCAGTGTTTCCCTGCTTATATCAACCCATGTCTAGTTGGTTTTAAGTAGTCATTTGAAGAGGAGTTTGAAAATGGGATCGTTAATTAATGGTGTTTACCACAGGAGTGGTTTTCATACCTCAGTACATTACAGTTTTCATACTAATGTCCACATTCGAAAGTTTTGGAGCAAAATTGAAAATGATGTGCTAATGAAATTCTAACAATGTCTGAATTCTGAACTCTTCATGAATATTACTATATCAGTGCTTTTGATAAAAAGGGTAAACCTTCAAGATCATTATGATTTTATATATATTTTTTAAAGATAAGCACTTTAATTTGAAGATATTCTAAAGCTAGGTTACATGAGAGTAAATTTCTAAAGCAAAACTTGTATTTAGGTGAATAGTACTTCTGATAATACTGTATTTTGTCAGTATGAGAACTGCTTCAGTTAACCATTTCTGAGTTTGAGTAGAAAATTGCTGTTTTAGTCAAAACAGGCTTTTCAAATGGTGTGTACATTCAGAATTTCTCTTAGAGAAGAACTAGGGGCATTCAATTTGATTGAATGAATGAAAATGTCAATTCCAAAAAATTCAAAAGCTAAATCATTTCATAAGCTTGAATAATTTTTGGTAACTCAGAATAGAGGAAAAGCGGGTAGTGAATGGCTCTGGCTCCTCCCATGGAGCCCCAGCCTCCTCAAGGATGAGGAGACAGCTCTCTGATCTACTTGCTTTCCACAGTTGTTCTCTTTATTTTATGTATCAAAAATAAATTATCAGCAAATGATAATTCTACTCAGTTAATTTAGTTATTCCAGGCCATTGCCTTTGCTAAAGGTAATTTACTGATTTTTATAAAGAGTAGTAGAACTACTGATTTAATAGAATGTCACTTTTAATCATTTGATCATCATTATTTTTCAGGTTATGATTGTTCTAATCACATATTTTCCCACAGATAGAAAATAAACTTATTAATATTTATTTTTTATTATTAAAGTATGCCAATCTTCATCTCCCCTATTTTTATATGGCCACTACTTGCTGTTGTCCTCCTAACACTTTTTTTAACAATATAAACTGTATGTTTTTTCCATTTTAATTACTATAGTGTTTGATCCTTGTTCTTAGTTCAGAAATTATTGAATTTAAATGAAGATTAATGTGTAGATTTTTAATTTTTCTTTATTTTTAATATGACTAGTTTGATTTCATTATGTATTTCTCACTCTTATGTCTCAGGGAAATTCTCAGTGGAAAAATGTGGTGCACATGGAGTGAATATTCAACAAGTACCTAGATTCTTGCTCATTTGACATTTCCCATTGGGAATGTCAGATGTGACTTAATCTTTGGTATTTGGAGTTAATTTAAACATAGTACTTTAGTAGGTTGAGTGGACAATTTTCTAGTATGACAATAAATGCAATAAGAAAAGGTTTATTGTAGAAACAAGTATGTGTGGAAAGAAATGGCTTGACATTTTTATCATATCATTGTATATTGATTTGTGTCTCAGAAAAAATTCAATGTGCTTTCTTGCAGCTGTGATTTTCAGTTTGCCTGCAGGTAAAGACTTTCAGAAAGGACCTGGTTCAGAAGCATTCTTTGAACACAATAGATACATTTTTATTATCACCTGTCAAATCATCAGAACATTGAGACTTCTGTAATTATTGATTTTTAATACATAGGCTGTGCATGCATATGCCCAAATAAATTGATATAATGATGCTTGCATTATAGAATATTTTTCTGAAAAAATCTCCTTACATGTCAGAATGCTTAATCTATTGACATGTGCTTTTTATAGAAGATGGGCTGAAGAGTTTGTTATCTGAAATTGCCATTGTTGATGCAAGCTATTGTTATTTTCCAATAATGTGAATTCCTTTGACAGAATTGATATTTCTATAACTATCATGTTTTTCTGGTATATACACACAAAGAAAAAGTCACTATCTGGCCTATACCCTCTCAAATCAGTAAGGTTTTTCCCCTCAATCTCTACTAAATATATAAAAAAATAATAATTATTATTTTCAATTGATTACTAGCCCTGTTCTAATACACTGTCAGTGAATCACAAGTGATTAGTGAGTAGTTCACAAATTTGTAATGAAAAATGTGAATTATCTCATTTTTGCAATGTGATCATCAGTGTGAGATTATTTAATCAGACTTTTAAAAGAATAAATCAACAGTTATTTATATTCTAATGGCATCAGAAAACTCAAAAATTAATGAGACACTGGTGATCACATTTTACTAGGAAAAAAGCTAAAATGAAAAAATATGATAGAAGGTTTATAAACGGTTTGGGTTTCTCAGTAAAATCTCTTGAAAACACAGCTTATTTTTTTTTATAGATACTGTATGAATGCAGTCATTTTGACTCAAGACCAATAAACTAAAACGTGCGTACATACATGTCATATATACAACAGGCCAGATACTGAGTAACAATGACCCTGCGATATACTGGTACACGAATACATATATGTATATGTATATATGTATAAAAATACAGGACCAATAAGGATTTAAAAAAGCAGAAACATTACTTTGTGATTCAAAGAAGAGAAGGTCATATATAATTGGGAAAGGGAAATGCAATTAATCAGGTAGATAACATTTGATAAGGGCTTTAATGTATTAGCAAATTTTTTACAGATGTAGATGAATGTAATATCTGAGGAAATATTTTATCCCAGCAATGTTTCTGATAACAAATTCACTGACATCTTGCTGGTATTCACATATTCTTCTAAAAACAGAACTCTTTATTCAAATGAGTCTTTAATGGAAGGCCTTAGTATAAATTTCTTTGAAGTCCATTGAGAAGGGTAGGAAGCTAGAGTTTAGGATTATTCATCTCTATTCCTTGAGTATTTTCTGTGATTTCTCCCTGATGTGTATATACTATAGTTTGAAACAGTACATTTTGTGTTTTCATAAGAATTTATCAATGTCAACCATTATTTTAGTAATAGAAATCATTAAATCATTAAATATTCATTTGACAATATTTTTAAGAAGAAAATGGATAGCAGTTTCAGAGGATTTCGAGGTGACCCTCCAGAAAGGCATGGAATTTTCATATTAATTAAAATAACTTTTAAAAATGAAAACTATTATGTAGATCATAAGAACACTGTAGGTGGTAGTGGGAGATGTGACAGAAATAGCAGTTTGGGAACATATTCCAAAGTCTCTGAATGCAAAACTGGTATATATGGTTGTATAGATTGTAATCCTCACAACCCAAGGGACTGTCAGTCACAGCTGGATAAATGCAGAACTTGAGCAGCTGTTAGATGGACTTTCTACTTAATTTAGATAACAATAATCTTTTAGTTGTCCTCAAGTCTAAGAATGCTATGATTGTACTGTAGTTGAAACTTAAGGAAATTAATCTTTCAATGTTTTACAAAATGGCTCACATTTCAGAAAAATGAATGTAGACTATTCAAACTTGGTGGTCTGTTAAAGGTTTGAATTGCATTTTAATCTATTTTGAAGGGAGATGGAAGAATAAAAATGGCTGTAACTTCTCAAGTGACCAAAAGAATTGTATCCAAATAGGAATGCAATGTTAGTGTTTGTAGTGATTGAGATGTAGTAAAAAATAATTTTTCTTTTGAACATTTCAAATTGTTCCTAATGATTTTGCCATATTAAATGAACAATTCATCTTTTTATTTTTCTTTGACTTTAGGGTGAAGTAATTGATGTGAGCTATGGAAATGCAGAGGATTTAAAAAGGATTAAAAAAATGAAAAATACGAAGAATCAGATTGCACTCCTGAAATTAGGGAAATTACCGCTACTTTATAAGGTTGGTCCAATGTCTATTTTCCAGTGATGGGGTGAATTGAATGTTTTGTTTTGTTAAAATTATGAGTGAGTGTGGAGTGTGTATGTGGGGGGGGGGAGGGTGAGGAGTAGAGGGAAGGAGGGAGGGAGGGAGAAAAGAAAGAGAGACAGAGCCACAACGAAGTGGAGAATGTCATAGGTAGATGTTTTTCCCAGTATAGAACATTCTAAATAAGTGTCTTTAAGAAAACCAAATCGATACTTTTATACTTTTATTATTTAAGACTGCAGGTATCTTTTTTTTTTTTTTTTTAACCATATTGTTCCTTTAGATTTTATTTGCAGTTGTTTGGACATGAGATGAAGTTCTGTCTGTGATTTTTGGATTTTAGTTTTACATATTACTCAGGAAGATCAGAACCTCAATGACTTGTTTTTGTGATAAATCTTCATTTAGGACACAGTTAGGAAGGATGCTCTGATTTTGTGAGTTTAGAAATGAGATTAAATAAGTACACTTGTTTTAATATTATACATTTTATGATAGAAACATTAATATTATACCATATACTGCCTCCTACCATCTGAAAATTATTAAATCCAAAATGTTCTTTTGGAGCCAGGGTACTAAATGGCTGAGTTTGAAAATAATAATTGGTACAGCTCTTCAAGCTTTGACTTTGCATATTTGGCCAGATTGTGTGTTAGAAAGTATAAGAAATATTTGCTTCCATTTTTGGAATTGATTCATTGAATCTTCTCTTCCAGACTGGTTTTCATGTGCCCATTCCTTTGTCTTACACAATAACATCCATTGTGGTTCTAATCGTTGTTATACATGTCCTTTATGAAGAAAATTCCAGGCATACAGTGCCTACCTGTGCACATTTTCTGGTGAGATAGTAAAATCTCAGTGTGCAGAAACCTCTCTCCCATTGTCACTTTATGGTTCCCACACTTTGCTGTTTTAAAATTCTCTGTTAATCTGGTACGATGGATGGGGATTTCTCTTTACTATGAACCATTGTCATATACAACAGCCACAGAGTAGCTACACTTGAGAATCTTATTGGCAAAGGTTTGGATATTTGCCCTCTGGCCTTTCCTGGTTCCTTTCTGTATTTCATAATACAAAGCTAATGACAGTTTCACTTTGTTTTTATTTTTTTTCCTCAATAGATTTATTTAATTGTATTTAACACAATTTGTAGTCCCCAGGGAGTTCCCACCACCATTTTACCCTTGCACCATAACTTCAGACCCTTGTGCTCTTTATGACCTCCCTTCCCTCCACCCCATCCCCATGTTCCCTTTGGTCTATCTTTAACTTTTTGATCTTGTTGAGTTTGTTTGTTTTTGGTTGTAATTACCCATTTCCTTGAGCTTTCTCTTGTTTTTTTTGTTTTTGTTTTCTTTTTTATTTTTGTTGTAGTTGTTCTTTCACATTCCTCCTAAAAGTGAAGCCATCTGATATTTTTATGTTGCTTTTTAGTCTTTTGCTTTTTCTCTTGTTTTACTGAGTATACTGCCTTCTAACTCCATCCACGTTTCTATAAATGGCCCTAGTTTATCATTTTTGATCGCTCAATAATATTCCATTGTGTATATGTACCACATCTTCTTAATCCAGTCCATCTACTTTTGGGCATTTGGGTTGTTTCCAGGTCTTACCAATTACAAATAGTGCTGCAATAAGCATAGGAGTACAGATACTCTTTTGGATTGGTGTTTTTTTGTCCTTTGGATAGATACCTTGGAGTAGGATTTCCAGATCATATGGTAGTCCTATCCCTAGTAGACTGAAGAACCTCTATACAGCCTTCCATAGTGGTTGGATTAACTTGCATTCCCACCAGCAAGGATTTCAGATATCTTAAGCCAGGTATTGGTCAGTCTGTGGGGGCTTGATAAAATTGGCATGCTCTTCATAATAATACCTATCTAGAGTGTTAAGGAATGAATGTTGCATTGTCCTCTTCTTATGACATAATTGAAAAGTTTTAATCTATTATCAAAACTAACTACCATATATTTCATGTTAGAGTATTATCTATCTGATTTATACTCTTCAGTGATTGATTTTGTTAACTGTATAACTTCACAGCTACTGATTGTGCTCAGGAATTTAATTAAAATATAATGTGCTAAGGAGAAGCAGAATTTTGATTTATTTTATTTAAATAGAAGTTTATTAACACTCAACCACTAGATGCATACATAATTAAAGCAGCTCAATCTAAGTATCTCATAATGAGCCACCACAGTCGACAGCCAGTACTGCTTATTTTTACTTCATTTCTTTTACTATTAAAATAAAATGGTCAGTGTAGTCACATCACTATAATTCTTTGCTTCGGGAGATAAAATGGATTTTCCCTCAGTCATCCCTAAATGGGCTTTGCTAATTCCTAAGTCCAAAAATGTTTCCAGAAATCTGTTCCACACTCTATGAGACAACAGAATATCCTGTGCTTGTTTTATTATTATTATTATTACCTCCCAAATATACCCTTTTACTTAAATTCTTTTCTTACAGTATATAACTGGTAAGAATCTTAAGATAGCCTTGGATATGGAATGTAGAGTTATATTAATTTTTGGCAGGATAATTTGTCAGTATATATTTAATGGCTCTGAATATTCACATTTTGACCCAATAAATTTAGTTCAAACAATGTATTTTAATGGGAAAATAAGACTGATGATAATAAATATGATGATGACCAATGATGTGACTAAATACTCAAAACTGAGTATGAGCTGTTTAGTATTTAAAATTGTGCTACAGTTATGTAGCTGCATATATACAACAGTGATATGAAGAGAAATATTAATATAAAAATCCTCATAAGTCAAACTTATAATTATTGTAAAATGAAATTAATGTTACTTCTAAAAGTGATATTGTTAATATGGACAAGAATTTTTCTAAGCATATGTAATATATAACTAAATTAAATACAATAACCATATGGGAAACTTTTGTTACCTTTAATTTTTGGTGAGATAAGTAAGGCAGAAAAAGCATAAGCCATTCTTAAATATTTTGCCCAGTCTTTACATAACTGTGTGTGTGTTTAGCTAGCGTAGACTGGTAGATATATGTAATAAAAATGTTAACTTGGAGTTTGGCAAAGACTTTAAAGTTAAAATGAGTGGATGTCTGAAGTGAGCTCTACTCAACAGGAAAATTTCAAAGGGAATAATTGGAATCATGTTAGGCTATAAAACCCCTCTCTCATATCCCATATCTTGCATATCTGATTATAAAATATTTGGAAGAGAAAATTTTATGAATAGTAATTTGAGATAAATATGTTTTAAGTTCCACTGCAAGACTGGTAACTGGGACTTTATTGGTGGCAAAGAGGATTAATATACATCCTGTGAAAGTATAGGGGCTTAGCAGCTTGCTCTGACTTAACTGCTAAACCTAAATATAAGAAATAGATATGCTAAGCATTTAATAAATAAGCACAAAAATAATGCCTATATTGGGTTGCCCTGTGTATACAAAGTTGATAAAATAAAAATGTACATATCACATGGATCAGAAATGGGCACACATAACAGAAAGACATATGGTTCAATTCTGCATGAGAGTTACCACTTTGACTGGTGAGCTAAGGAACAGCCAGGTTAAAGTTTTCCATGTCATGGAAACTATAGGGGATCATTTGTCTATAAAAAAAGTGCCTTCAAAATCTAAAGTAGGTTAAATATTTGAGTATAAGAGGCCATGAAACACTTTTAAAACAGCAGGCACAGTAAAGGAAGGGAAGTCTTACCCACCAAATGTCTAAGACATTTCTTAATGATTAAAGAAAATATCATTCATCTGGTAAGGGGCTAACATCTAAGATCTATTAAAAAAAATTACAACTCAACTAAAAACCTAATCACAAAGTGAGTAGAAGAGCTAAACAGATACGTCTCCAAAGAAGACATGCATATTACCAACAGGCACAAGAACAAGATGTTTAACTTCACTTATCAGGGGAATGGAACTCTAAACCACAGTAAGACACCAACTCACATCTGTGAGAATGACCAACATCAAAAAGACTAGAAACAAATAGTGGTGTACTTGTGGAGAAAAAGTAATCTTCATATACTGTTGGTAGGAATGTAGACTGGTTCATCTCCTATGGAAAACAATATGAAGGTTCTCAGAATATTAAAAATATGTCAACCATCTGATCCAACAGTTCCATTTCTAAGTATCTACTGGAATAGTACAAAGAGAAATTAAAGTGCTAAGCCCACTGATATATTCATTGTAGAATTATTTACAATAATCAAGTTATGGAAAAAAACCTAAGTGCCCAATGACAGATGAATGAATAAAGATGTGGCACATATACACAATGGAATACTACTCAGCTATTAAAAAACAAAAAGCAATAATCTGTTGTCATTTGTGACAGCATAGATGGAACCAGAAAGGGTTATGCTAACTAAGTCAGAAAGAGAAAGACAAATATCAAAGGACTTCACTCCTCTATGGTATATGAAGAAACAAACAAAAAAAAGGTACAAACAAAAGTCGGCCGAAACAAACCCTAGAAATCTGACTGCAAAATTGAAGCTACAAGAAGGGGAGGATAGGGACCAATGGGTTATGGTTGAAGATTACTGGTGCTTTGTTGGTGAGTAAGATGTGGTAATATGTAGATAAAGAGGTGTGAACCTCTGCCTCTAAATCATATAAGCGGTTTTAAACTAATGTTACCTCAATAAAATTTATACAATAAAATAAAGATATAATTGTAAAAGAATATGAAATTTTAAATCAAGTGTAGGTTTTGATCTAGAAATAATACTGTTTATTACTGTGACTCATGTTGATTACAGAATTTTTTATTGCCAATAAGCAGAAGTATTTAAGTGTTCAAGAAAGAATGTTCTTCTCTAGATATAGTTAAAAAAGGTGTGGGCCACAAGGTAACATTGCTTTGGGTCCATTCCATGAAATGTGTTTGCTTAACTGATCAGTGACACCTCTGATGAGTGTTCTTGTGGTAGGCATCGATTATAACAATTGGATAGATGGCCTTATGGGTGATTTCTACTTCTTTATATTTTCCCGAATTTCTAAATATTCTATAATGATTGCATGCATGTTTTGGAAGCAGCACTAAAAGCCTTTCAAAATTCAAATTAAGATAATCCTATTTTTTTCTAACAGATTATAGGTCAAATACTCAGTTTTCTTACCAGTAGGTAATTAAGTCAAGCAAACTTGTATTTGACTACTTGTGAAAATATTTATATTTTTAAACACTTAGGCCATATGTATAAAGTACAAAGTAGTAAATTAATAGTTATCTAGAACTTATCACAACTGTTAAGAACTTGGTTTGGTTGCCTTATTTTTTTTTAATAGTTCTAGGAATAGATTGAACAAAGAGTTCCAAGAAGAATTCTTCAACAGAAACCATGTCACAATATGGCATTAACTTCTAAGTAGAGACAGGGAATCCTTTCTTTGACATTTTAAATTCTATTCTAACCAAGTTTTTTTCTGTTCATTGTTCCAAACATTTGAGGAATCATGGATACTCTGTTAAATCACATTCACATGGTAAGGGAAAAGGTAGCATGAACTAGACATGTCTCCATTGTATATCTGAACTTGCCTTACTTGTCCATCAAACATATATTTTTTAAATATTTATTTATTTATGCATATAAGAACTGGGGTAGAAGTCAGAGGTTTGGAGAGTGAATATATTCACCAGAGACGTAGTGGGGAGCAGAACAGGCAGATCAATGGAAATCCACTGCTGATGGGTGTAGTGGGCAATGCAGGAAAGGTCTGTTATGGCATGTATGTCCCCTCTCTGGCCTGGGATCAAACTCCTGCTGCAGTGGCTGATGATAGTCTGATAGCACTGGGACTTTAACCCCTGAATCACCAGGGAGACCCCATCAAAAGTATTTTTGGGAATGAAATTCCAGAGTAGGATAAGATGGTAACATAGATGGGTTGAACAAGCCAAAGGACCAATTGACTTCTGTGGGAATTGCAACCATTATCCATGATTCTAAATGAACATCTGGAAAAGAATGAATGAGAAGTTAATCTTATTTTAGCTGAACAGTAGTTACTAAATCATAGTTCAAAAATGTATTTGGGAAGGAATCTCTGCATCTAAGATTTGAAGAGCAAAGGAAAAACATAATTTTGATATTACATTATCTCCTAAAATGAGTAGAAATAATTTGTAGTCTTGAAGGAGGTGATCTTGTTAGTTTTATCATAAGTACTAAGAATGTTCTGAATGTTCTTAATGTAGTCTCTATGAAGGGATTAATGAAATATTCCCATATTGTATAGCATGAACTGTGAAAGCAGATGGCTTTTTGATACATGCTTTGACATCCACACATTATTGTTGCAGGGAAGAGCCAACCAAATTCTTCAGAACCAGCTTGGTTACTTTTCTTAAACTTAAAATGAAAGAAATGATTTTTAGGTTCATTTTAATTTTGAATTTGTAGAGCTCATTATATAAGAAAGTGGCTTAATTAAGCTTTAAGACAATATTATTTTGTGTCATAATGGGTTCATTTAGATTTCTGTGACAATGTGAGACATAGGAAAGCAAATCTCAAGACTTCACACATTCCCAAATTGATGAGGGAACTCTAAGTTTGAAATTCATTTTATAAAATGCAATAAGAACATTTGCCTTTCTTT
Organism: Galemys pyrenaicus; assembly: GCA_019455555.1. Classification (NCBI taxonomy): domain Eukaryota; kingdom Metazoa; phylum Chordata; class Mammalia; order Eulipotyphla; family Talpidae; genus Galemys; species Galemys pyrenaicus. Next base: position 1,926,504 of record JAGFMF010011830.1, on the reverse strand, counting down.
TTGGAGTCCTTTTAATTAAAAAAATGATAAAAGTATCACTATATATTCTAGGACAATAGGAAATCAAGTAAATCCCACTAAAATGTGGAACCAGAGACAATGTTTAGGTCCACACCACAAGTAAGCCAGATATTTTGTAGGAGTCAAATACGATTGCAGTAAAATTACAAATAAATATTTTATGCCTTTTGTGAATAGCAGAATTTCACATGCAATGCAGAGTTGTTGCTATTTTTTTTTCATAAATGAAATAACACACAACACATTCCTATTACTAGTATATTGTAAGTTAGCAAATAGTAACTGGTTTTTTTCCAATCAATACTCAACAAATGGACAGTTAGAAAATTAATAAGAAGTCATCTAGTTTACATAGTAAAGGATTTATTTATATATATATTCATGATAAAGTTGTTTTACATAATTCCATCTGTTTTAAGGGTCATAAATTCAGACTTTTACACATGTATGATACCATACGCACTGCCAAAGACCCTATAAACCTTTCTCCTTTGTTCCAGCTCAGTCACACTTCCCTTCATGTTCCTTCAATTTTGTCACCAGATGACAAGGGCTTGTTACTGGTTTCATTTTTTCTGACCTTTTATTTTGTCCCTCTATAATACATATATATGTGAAGTCAATCATTTGTCTTTTTCCTTCTGTCTTATTTTGCTTTCCATTATCCTCTCCAGTTCTACCCATAGAAATATTTTGAGAACAAAATGTTTATTTTAGTGTCATGGTGTGATGTTATAGTGTTGATTCCTGTATAGCAATAAAAAGTCTTCATTTTTCATAAAAAATCATTTTATGAAGAAAAATAAAAATGAATACTATCTTGATACTTAGAAAATGCATGCTTGTTCAATGAGTTATTTAATGAGTCACTTTATAACCAGTTCTGAGAAGTAATTACAAAAGATCACTGCTCCATAGTTTGCAATTATAAAACTCCAGTGTTGGCTCTGCTGGTCATGGAAATCATGGTCAGAACTAGAACACAAAAATAAGAAAACAATGATTTAATGGCTGGCTTTGGTTATTTTTGTATATGATTAGACTGAATACAATCATATCTGCAAAAGTAGAGATACAACTCAGTCATAAGTTATGATGAAAAGGCTTTAGATCTATTTAGCAAACCGATTTTAAGAAATGAATTTAGAACAGAATAATTGAATGGTTCATATCCTATTGCTGGTATTTTTCATGGCTTAAATACAAAAGTGTGTTTAAAAAATTTCAGTCTCTATGAATCCCATAATTTGGAAGTCAAGCTTGTATTATACCTATATAATAATATAATTTAATTGCAGTAACTGAATTTAAATATTATGATATATAGTGACAGCTTGTATCAGAAGTGTTGATGTTTGCATGTGTCTTATTCAATCTTGTTAGCATAAATAAATCCCATTTCATCATGAAAGTTTGGTATCATAAGTAATGGCACAGGGTAATTTGTTTCTCTCAACTGAATGTTATCATAAGAAAATTAAAAAAAAACAAAAACAAAACAAAACAAAACTCAAAGTAAAGATAGAGACAAGAAGTGAGAAAGGAAGGGAGAGAGAAAAAAAAGAAAAAGGCAGGGGGAAAGAATAGAACACAGCAGTTAATTCCTTCTGATTTCAATCTTTAAAATTATATTTTATAAATCATTAATATATCATATTGTACTTTAAAATCTGAAAGAGTAAGCTATAGACATATTTAACTTTTAAGCAATCATTTGGCCTCATTAAGATATTATATTTTGTTGTGGAAACAATTTATAATATTGTTAAAAGACTCAGCTATAGATTCACACCTTGTAAGATGTTACCACAGTACTCAAACACAGTGCCAATAATCCTATATCCCAGAACACTGGGCTCCCTCCTCCTCTTATACCTCACATTTCTCCTCCCCTTCTGGTATTTTGAATTCTACTCAAACCCTGGAGATCTGAATTGTAGGAACTTGTTTTAAATAATGAAAACAGGATGTCTGAGTAAAGGAATGTAGCAACAGCACAAGTCCAGACTCTCTTGCTTGATGGTTATGTGACCTTAGAATATTATCTGATCCATTTGAAATCTTAGAGTACTATTTTTTTTTTTTAGAACATCCCCACAATGATAATAGAAATAATTCCAATTTGTATGGTCATGTTAGCAATAAATCTGAAATGCATGCATGATAAATCCTTAATGGATATTAGTAATTGCTATTGTTAATATCATTAATATTTGAATGAGATCATACAGAGAAAGCTATAGATTCAATAATGTGGAAATAATAGCCTTCTCAAACTTGAAAAAACAAACTGAAGAAAATAATATACTCATTAGATGAAAAAATTTCTCAAAAATTGTCTTCAGGATTGAACTTTTGCATTATTTAACAATAAGGATTATTTTTGCACCATATAGCATAATTTCTATCTAAGCAAAGAATTAACATTAAAGTCACTTTTTAAATATTTGTTTTCTAGAATAAATCAGATATGATAAATTGAGAAAAATGTTCAAAATAAATATATCTTGACTTTTAGATAAGGGGTGAATATAAACAATGACCTAACAATATAAATAAAACCTATACAGACAATGTCATAGGACTTAGAGTAATACATTCTACATTTATTTTTGTGGAGAGAATTTTTCTGAAGGGATGGATTATATATTAAGATAATATTTTAGGAACTAAAACTATATTACTTTTACAGAGTAGAAGTATGAATAGCTAACTGAAATTTTAAATTTATTTTGAAAGTTGAGGCATCATGAATAACATGTAAAGCTTTGAGAACATCATGTAATTTACTATACCGTAAAGTTTCAGAAATTAATTGTAATAATGCCTGTAAGTATGAAACACAGTGTCTAGAAAATACTCAGCATTCAGAATATATGAGCAAATATCTCATTTAATTGCACTGGAATTGCTGTTTTCTCCTTGCATTCCATTTCTAACTGCTGTGTAATCCATTTCTACCATTATGTGTAGTCCAAAGCCACATAATTTACTAAACTGCATAATCTCCATTTTTTGACAAGCTTAGAAAAATTTTTAAGGGTTTGACTCGAACATCAGGTGAAACAAGCACAAAATAAACAAATGGCACTACATCAAACTACAAAACCTTTGCACAGTAAAAGAAACTTATATCAAATGAAAAAGACATCAGCTTGAATAGAAGATATGTGTGCATGAGACATCTGTCAAGAGGATTGTATACAAAGAACTCATAAGTGAAAAATAAAATAAAATAAAACATTAAAACTGGGCAGAATACTTAAAACAGTTCTCCAAAGAAGACATACATATGGCAAAAGACATTTGCAAAGATGCTCATCATCAATTAATATTAAAGGAATGCAAATCAAACAACAGTGAGATATCACCTCTCACCTTTCAAGATGGCTAACATTCAAAATACATGAAAGATGTCTTGGAAAACAATTGTATATAAGGGAACATGTTTACATTGTTGGGTGGTATGTAATATGGTACAACCATTAGGGATAGCAGTTGAGGGATTCCTCAAAAATGTGGAAATCTAATAGGTTGTAGTTATCGTATTTTTTCAAAAAAATGTGAATACACAAGTCAGAAGAATTATATACACCCTGATGCTTATTGCATCATTATTTACAATAGCAAATGGCAAACAACCTAGTGCTCATTTACTGGTAAATGGATAAAGAAGTTGTGGTATAGTCCATTATTTAAATAAAAAAAATGTGTCATTTGCAACAATTTGTATGGACATTTAACTCTTTTTAGGTATCCTGAAATAAACATAAATATAAAAAATAGAATCTGTTTTAAGTAAAGGTTCAGTTCTTCAGTAAAGGGCTTAGATTATTTGGATATTACTATGATATTGAAGCCTCAATTGAAGAGTCTCTTACATTTATGAGATTAGAATATTCTCAATCTCACTTTAAGATTTTTTGGTTTCATTCATTTTTCTATTGATATTTTATAGAAATGATAGGTATTAAAGGATTTTTTACAAAAATTTAAATAAACCTTTGGCTATAGCCATCTTTACAAATAATTCATTTGGTGTCTAATTATTAATCAGTATATGCTCCTAACTTTTTCTCCCTTTTTCTCAATGACTGTGATGTGATAAAAATATCTTCCTCTAGAATACATAGACATGGCATCATGTACAACAATTGGATTTTCCTAATATGTTATTTCTTATAAATTATATGGAGAAGTAATTTTCTTCTGGGAAGAAACACCTCTGAGAAAAGAATACAATATTTGGGGAAAAATTACTGCTCCCCCAATTTTATGTAATTAAAATTATAGCTACACAATAGTGAATCCAGTTTTAATTCAGTAGACAACCTATTTTTATAACAAATTAACCTTTAATAAGCAATAAAATTTTAATGATGCAATATAAGCTTAAAATAGTCTCACTTGAACTTTAAAAACAATATATACACAATAAATATTATTTTAATATTTATTATAAGCACATAAGTTAATTTATTATTAACATCTATGTTAACTTATCCTCATAAATATTCATTAAGTCGCTATTTAGCTGGAAATATATATTTAGTGCATTTCAGAAGCTATTGGGAAGGTTTTATAGCCCACTGCATATTAAAGTTAAGAATAAAGCTTTTAAGGTTTTTAAAAATGAATAATTTGGAAAGGAATTCTATTATTTATGAGACTTGTGTATTCAAATTTCTTTAAGTTTACATAAATTTTATATATTTTCTCATCCACTGTATTTTAGATTAGACCTAGTAATCTCATTTAATATACCACATTTCTTATGAAATTTCTAAATTAATAATAAATACATTATGTGAATGATAATCAACTAATATTAAATTTTAAATTCTTACCATAATTCTAATTGCAATTTGAATAATTCCACATTTTTTACATGCTAAAATATAATGCCTATTTTCTATTTTTTCTTTTCCTTTTCATTTTCTTTTTAATTCCCTACATCAAACCACCTTTGCCCATATATCCCCTCTGCCTCCCTCCCCTGCCCACCCTTACCTCTATTCCCTGTGGAAAACATTGTTTTCTTTATACCGTTCAAAATATATCTTTCATTTTTGGACTGATTTCACTCATTATACTCTCCTCAGGATCTATCTATTTTGTCTCATAACTACCATTTCAACTTTCTTCACAGCTATTAAGCTATGTTTCATTGACTATATGGTCCTCTACCATTTCTCTTTTGAAAGGAACTTGCTTGGGTTCATGATTGGCAGCTGTAAACTGTTGCTATGTACATGGTGTAGATCTTTTTGGAGTATATGTTTTATGATATTTGGATAAATACCTTAATAGCAATATTGCAGGGTCAGGTGAAAATTCCATTTTTATTTTCTTGAGAAATCGCCATACCATTTTTCACAGGGGGTGTGCCAGCTTGTATTCTTACCAACAGTAAAAGAGAATTCCTTTCTGAGCACAACTTCACAAATAGTTGTTAATCTGTTCTTTTTTTATATGGACCGTGCTTTTTTCTATAATCGGTGATGTTGAACATTTCTCATATGTCTGTAAACTATCTGAATGTCTTCTTTAGGGAAGTGTCTTTTGAGGTCATTTGTCTAATTTTTGAGTCATCTATGCTTTGTTTTTGAATAATGTATTTTGTAAATTTTGTTTTTATTTTTGTGATGGTTTCTTTTGAGGTATAACAGTGTTTAAGTTAGATGTAGTCTACCAGTTTATTTTTGTTTTTGTGTTTCTCTTGCTTTGTGGGTTGTATTCCCAAATACATTTTTGTGGTACATGTCTTATAGTTTGTCCTCTATATTTTCTTTCAGGTACTTTATGGTTTCTGCCCTTATGTCAATATCTTTACTCTACTTTGAATTATTTTTCATGTATGGTGTTAAATATGGGTCTTGCTTTATCTTAGCACTTTTAATCAAAACTTCCCTAAGAACAAAAGCCAAGTGCCAGATGGCCTCTCCAATAAATTCTACCAATGCTTTGTACCTATAAAGAACAAATTCTACCTATAAAGAACACTTAATACCCATCCTACTCACATTCTTCAAAAAATCAAAGAGAAAAACTCTCTAATGTGTTTCCTGCAGCCAACATTACTTTGATTCCAAAACCAAACAAAACTAGTACCAAAAAAGAAAATTATAGACTAATATCTCTGATGAACATAGATATAAAAATCTTAGCAAACTGACTACAGCAATATATAAAGAGAATCATCCATCCAGGGACGCAATGCTGATTCAACATACATATATCAGTCAATGTCACCTATCAGATCAACAGAAAGCAAGACAAAAAAAAAAAAAAGATCATTTGAATAGTTGCCAAAAAAGCATTCAACAAATCCAACAGCCATTTGTGACAAAAAACCTCACCAAAAATGAGAAAAATGGAGCCTATTTAAATATTGTAAAAGCTATATATATAACAAACCCACATCCAGTATCCCATTCATTGGTGAAAAGATGAAAGCAATTCCACCAAGGTCAGGAACAAGACAGGGATGTCCACTACCACCATTGTTATTCAACATAGGCTTGGAAGTACTGTTAAAACAAGAATGGCATTTTAAAAGGAATAGAATGATTATCAAATTTATATGAAACCAAAAAAGGCCCTAAATAGCTAAAACAATCTTCAGAGAAAAAAAGAAAAATGGGACCTCCCTGGTAGCACAAAGAGTAGAGGCACAGCACTGTGATGCTATCTCCAACCACTGCAACTGAGTTTAATCCCTGGCCAGGGAGCCAACACACATGGCAAAGCAGACCTCTCCTTCTCACCTGCTGTTCCCCTTAGCAGTGTATTTCAGTCAATCTGCCTGTTCTCCCAGTCTGTCTCTGGTGAATCCTCTCATGCACACACAACCCACACTTCTGGTCCTGTATGCATAAATAAATAAATCTTTAGAAGAAGAAAAGAAGAAAAATGGAGACTTCTGACTTCAAACAATATTACACAGCAACAAGAAACCAAAACAGTATTATACTGGAACAAAGACAAAAATTCAGAACAAAGGAACATAATTGAAAGCCCAGAGATATATCTATGTAAATTGGGGCAACTAATTTTTGACAAAAAATCTATAGCTATACACAGGAGGAAGGACAACAATTTTAATAAATGATGCTGTGAAACATGGATAGCCACATGCTATTTGAAATTTTCCAAATAGAAATGTTGAGACAGTGAATTTAACCAGGATTCATAACAGGTGCCTGAAAATGCTTCTGTTTTAATTTTAATTGACTTATCTTCTTATCCTTTTTCCCCATGAGAAATGACTGAGTGGTTACAAGATATGCTTTCTATCTGGAGACGATTTTCTTACTTTTCTTACTAAATGTGAGAAAATACTTGCATACTATACATCTGACAAAGGACCTACATCAAAGATATACAAAGACCTCATAAAAATCTATAAAAGCAACCCAATCAGAAAAGGGGCCAAAGAACTCGACACCTCTACAAAAAAGACATTCAGCTATGCCAGAGGCAAATGTACATATTCACAATCACTCCGTATTAGAGAATGCAAATCAAGACCTCAAGTGGATACCATTTCACACAATGGTGTGAATGACCATCTTGAAAAAATCAGAAACAAGTACTGGTGAGGATGTAGAGAAATGGAAACTGGTCCAGCTCTTATGGAAAGTAATATGGAAAATGGCATGTGCCATTCCACCAAGTAATTCTACTTCTAGGCATCTGTCCCAAAAATTCAAAAACACTAATTTGAAAGGAAACTTGAACTCATATTTTTTTCAGCACTCTATACTATGGATAAACTGGAAATTTTGCTGTTGGAAATTTAATTAAATGCCCCAGATCAGATGAGTGGATCAAGAAGATGTGGTGTATATATATACCCAATGGAATACTACTCAGAGATCAAAAACAATAAAATTTCATGTAGCAGCATGGATGGAGCTTGAGAAGATAATGCTAACTGAAATAATGCTAACCCACATGGCACAGCAGACCTCTCCTGCCTCACCCGCTGCTCCCTCAGCAGTGTGTTTCAGTCAATCTGCCTGTTCTGTTCCCCACTATCTTTGATAAATCCCTCACCCCCCCACATACACACCTCTGGCCTGTACCCCAGTTCTTGTATGCATAAATAAATAAATCTTTAAAAAAATAAAATATGTGAATTGGCGGGTACATGCACTGTGGTGGTAATAACTGATGAGGGTATCCCATATTACCTTAGTTAAAATTTATTAATAAAAAACAGCTTACTCAAATATGTCACTCAGTAATACGGCATAATCTGAGAATTTGTACTCAACTGTCTAAAATCTGACTTAAGGATAAAAATGTCACCTAAATAATCTCCATGCAAAGTATGGTAAAAATCAAACTAAGAGTGGGATACGTCATCATTACACTGAAATCACTTTTCAACTACATTGACTGAATTTTATATTTTCATCAGATTACTGACATCAAGGAAGACATAGCTGCAGTTACCTAGACAAAAAGAAAACTGAATGTGAATTGGTATTGATCTTATTACTGATAAGAGTACCTATTAAAAACCACAGGGCATTTGTACTTCTCAGCTCCTTTAGTATTAGGGGGAGTTCTCATTAACTGCTTCAGGAAAGTGTTGTCATTAAATTTTATCTTGAATGAGAAGAATTTGTAACTTGAAAATGTTTATGAATATTTCATAAGAATCTTCTTAGGGTGCATGCTTGTATGTGATAGTCTGGCAAAGGTTGACAGATTGTGGAATATTGATAAGGACCTGATGGATGCATATGAAATGTTTAATGGAAAAGTGTGAAGTGCATGCTGGGCAGCTGTGAACATCTTCCAGTATTGTACTGATTTTTGTTGAATGTAAATAGAATCCACACAGAAAGTAATAGTTTCTAATTCATGAGTGGAAATGACAGGGCTATTTTATTGTCCTAAATAGTACCTATAATAAGTTTGTTTGGAATACAGGGTTTATGATTTACTTTTTTTTTAATAAACACTTGAAAATATAATGTCAAGCGAAGCAATTCTTAATGAGCAGGTATACATGTTTCTTTTCAGGTAGGAACCCTATATAATTGTATTCTGTTACCTTTTTGATGTCTCAGGACCACAGAAAAAAATCAGTTATAGAGGAATAGAAAATATTTGGCCCAAGAGCAACAAAGGTCATGAGATAGCAGACCAAAATCATTAAATCCAAAATTTGATAGTCTAATTTTAGTAATGGAAAGATAAGCAAAAGTTGAAAAATCTGACCTAAGCACTGTTAATTATCAGGCTAGATCTGGTTTGCTATATTTAAAATGATAACAGAAATCTACCAGAAATGACTGGTAGATCAGCAAATTGTGGTTAATTATTTAATGAGAAGCTATTTATTCTGATGGAAAGTTGAAGAGAAAGATATAAGCAGTTTTTAAGTACATAAAGCACATTTCATGTATTACAAAATTAGGAGCTATTCTCATGGCTACAAAGATTGGCAATCTAAAATGTGGGCTTAAATTGCAGTAAAATTTATCTGTTACACATAAATAACTTTATAAAATATGACTGATTAAATCTAGAATAAGCTTTCAAAGGTGATTGCCCCTTTCTGATTTGAAAACTTTTAGATTACCTAAATTTTATGTTTTTGATAGGTATATGTGTTTATATATATAAAAACATACAGCTATATTATTGAAAGTAAAATTATACTGTGAGGTAAATTTCAGGTGTTAGTCATTATAAGTCAACATGTATATACTACATTAAGTTCTCCACTAAAATTCCAATTTTATCTTTCAAACAACTATTTCCATTTATTTGATCTACCTTCCTCTCCTCCCTACCCATTTGATAACCAAATATAGTCTAAAGGCTATAAACATACTTTTTAATCCTGTTATTTTTTCATTTTGTTTAAATGTTTATTTTTATGTAGAAGAACTGAGGTATAGGCTAGAGGTGCAGGGGTTGAAAAAATTCACCAAAAACAGAGTAGGGAGCAGAACAGGCCGATCTTCTGAAATATACTGTGAAGGGAGAACAGTGGCCAAGATAGGAGAGGTCTGCTGCACCATATCCATATATGGCTAGCTTCTGTCTGGGGATCAAACTGAGGTCTTAGAGGTGATAGCACAGATACTTTTAACTCCTAGGTCATCAGGGGAGGCCTCTTCTATTTTGTTTGTTTATGCATATTTTATCTTTGACATTTGACTGCAAAGTGTGAAAATATATTTACATATATTATATTCCTAGCTGACTACCTGGCTCTGTACAACACTTTAGCCCCTGATGAGAATACTTTCAAACAAAACAATAATGCTACTGCACATTAGTAACGGTTTTGTGCTCTACTAGACAAGTGAATTTATCCTTTAGGAAAGCAGATACTTAACACTTATGAACTCATTTAATTGATTCTAGTAAAATATGGTCGATAACAGACTTTTCCATTCAACTTGAGCAAAGTTTATGCTTTTTGAAGAGACCATTCCTGAACTCCTTCAGTTTTGACTTTTTTAAATGAAAGGACATTTTTGTGTATTTTTTAAGAAAATTAGTTTAGCATTCTGTATTTTCAATCAAAACGTGAAGTATGAATCTTTACTGTTAAAGGAGGACTGGTACATGAATTATTTTCCTTAATGAAACTGACAGGTGTCTCTGCTCCTGTGGCAAATATAACCCCTGTTTGGACTGTACTGGCTCATGGAGGAATCCTGCCATAGCTTGATTCTGGAATCTTAGCATGACCTACAGGGACCTTTATATGAAGTCAAGCTTGAAAACGTTTTTCTGTTTAAAGACTTTTGTTACTTTACCATAGTCAAAATTGGTCATTTTTATAACTATCATGTTATGTTATGAAAACAATCAGTTATTTTGATAATTATATGATGCTCTGAAAGGGAACTGGCCTAACAACTAATTGCTATGCAGATTCCCAAAATAGACTGTAAAAACTAGAAAATATTTAATCTCAGTCACCAGGTCCCTGTCTAGCTCTTGTTTACCACATCAGAGATGCAAGGCCAAATCATTTGAAATATGTTACTTATGCTTTATGCTATCATTACAGTCTCAAGGAATCTTTGTTTCAAAGCTTAGATTAATTAGCTTATTGGATCTGATTACTTTAGGCCGTGATTTCTGTTAATAGTCATGTTTATCATCTTGATGTCAAATTTGTTTCTAGCAATTTACTTGATCATATAAATGTATGATGCATTGAATCTGCTACATTTGACATCAGATAAATATTGTGGGTTGAGAGGCTTATTTCAGCTATAATATATCGTTCATGGTAGTACACGCTCTGTCCCACAAAACAGTTTATAGATATATATATTTTTTTGGTGTAGAAAATGTATCTGGGAAGACTTGGAAATCATGAAATATACATCACACCCCATTTCTTATCAAATCAGTGATTCTAGGTCCCTCAAAAAGCTGCTACAAATTATTTTAGCTAGTTTTCTGAGGTTCTTTTTCTGACTAAAAGTAAGGTACTGATATTTCACTTTTAAGTATATTTTGTTCTGAAAGGAAAAAAATAATGGCAAAATAAAAAGTGTGAGAATAGTAAATATCATGTCATTTTAGCATTAGCATACAATAATGACAAAAATAAGTTATAGATAATAATAAGAAAAGGAACAATATCTGATTTATAGTTTTATAATTCAACTATAAAGTATCCATTTAATATAGACTTATCTTTAAAGAGTAAATCTACTTAAAATCATGTCTTATGTAATTTGATATTAAATTCCCATAATGATTTTAATATTTTTCATTTTAATTGCAAAACATTAAACTTCATAAGAACAACATTGTTTATTATTTGCCTGTAGGTTTATGAATATATATGAATGTGATGCTTATTGTAGATTGAAACATAATGTTTGATAGAATGCTACTGTTATTTGTGTGTTTATGTTCTTATCTTCAAATTAATCCCCACACATATGTCTATAGACATGAAATATTCACATTCATTATTCACTAGGTTTTAATTTGGTAGCATATCTGTAAGTAACAAAGGTTATTTCTCATTTTAAAGAATTGTAATAAAAAATATAACCATTGCCAAAAATTTTAAATTGCTACATTAAGCTATGTTCTATAATAGAATCTTGTATTTTTCATTCATTTAGGAAAGATTGTTACTAAATATCTATAATAATTACTAATTTTCAGATGATATACAAAAAGTTAAGAAACCTGAATATGTAGAGTTGTTGCATAGATCAAAAAGACCATTTAGTCTCCTTTTGAGACCAATGTAAGAATATATTATAATGAATACACTCTGTGTGTATGTGCACATTATAAATAGATATTTTCATCTCATTTTGTTCTTTATGTTCCATTCTGCAGAGTATGCAGATTTTGAAAAAATATGTTATATTTCTGTTCATTCAAAGTAATTAACAATTGGCATACACTGCTGTTACTATATTAAAAATAATCCAAACAAAAATTTCTAAAACTGAATTATTTGAATGCTTTAGATTAACTGGTTATATACTAATATGTTTGCTAATATGCAAAATTGTTTCTCAAAATAGTATCACAACAAAAGAAAATAAGTACATATCATATGAACAGTATTTTGAATTTCAAATTTTGAATACTATTCCATCATTGAGAAGTTGTATGGCCCAATTTTTGCTTATTTTGAATTATGTGATTTTTTTTTAATGTGGTAGAGCTTATATCTCACATTTAGTATAACTGGAAACCTGACATTAGCAAAAGAGTCAGGGAACTTAGTGTTTACTGTCATGGATCTGGAATTAGACACTTTGGGTCTTAAATCCTGACTCAACCTATTATATTGAGAGTATCTCTTCACCACACGTCTACTCATCTGTAAAATTAATATAATAATACTTGACACAAAATATTCACTTAGTGAACTGAAGGTAAACTAATTCTCTATGATGACACAAATACATTTTTTCAAGTGAGTATAAGTAAATTGTAATTTTCCTGTATGTAGAGTTATATTTTGATTCCATTAGCATAATTATTGTTTATATGATTTTGAAGATTATTCATAAAATGAATTATATTTTTAATTGAGAACAGCTAGTAAGAGTGATGGATACTAAGAAGTATATACTTAAGGAATTATAAAAGTCTTAATATGAAACACCTGCTATTTCTGACCCTTTTTTCCTTATTAACCAGAGTTCCACAGTGCTCAGGCACTTTTTACTGGCTAAATATAAGTACACATTTTGAAATTGTGGCAGTGAATAAATGTTAGGACTGTGAAATTTTTCTGGTATTACAAAGCATCCTGAACACAATGGTGATAGAAATAATTGTGAAAATTAAAGGCCACCTTACAATTGTAAGAATTTCAAAGAATGTTCATCCAAATAACTTAAGAATATATGTATTCTTCTAGAAGTAGCAGATTACTTTTTTTTTGTAAAGAGATTTTACAAATATTAAACAGTAAATAAGGAAACTTTTGTTGTGTATTTACCAAATTCTAAGATCTTCTAAGACCTTTTCATTTATATGCAAGTCTGGAATTCTTGTATCAGCTCCACTTTATAGAGATAACCAGTCATTCTGTTTACATCTTTTAAAAAGCAATTCCATTCCTAGTTATCTACCCTAAGAACACAAATTTGAAAGGAAGTCTATATATCTACGTGTATAGCAGCACTGTTTACAATAACCAAAATATGGAAACAACATGAATGCCTCCAACCAGATGAATGCATTAAGAAGATGTGGTATATTAACACAATGGAATCCTGTTTGCAGGAAAAAAAAAAAAAACAACTCATGCTATTTGTGGCAACATAGATAGTTTATGCTAAGCAAAATGTCATAAAGAGAAAGACAAATACTCAATGGTTTCACTTATATCCACATATAAGAGAACCAATGGAGAGACAAAGACAGACTTAAAACTGGTTCTTAAAAGCTGACCATAGATGATAGGCATCCAGAAGGAGAGGGTGTGTGGGAGGAGGAGAAAAAATGAGTGAGGAGGAAAGCACAATGAACTGTATCGGATTACTGTGGGTGTATCGGTGGTGAAAAAATTAAGGTGACCAGAATTGAGGGGAGAAAGCCAATATTATGAAAAAAAAAGTAAGGATGTAAAATAATGGCATGACTTCAATTTAAAAAAAGTGTATGATTTTTGAGAAAATGTTTGTTTTAAAACTGTATATTATTATATATGAGTCTTACACCTCTTTAGATGCATGTTACTATATCCCACCCACCACCAAGGTTACATAGTGTTCCACCATAATCCACTAGAGTTCTCTCGCAATTCCCATCTCTTTACACTTTCCTTCTGGTAGTCTAAACTCTGTAGTCGAGATCCAGGGTTTGTTTAGTTTTGTTTGTCCTTTAATTGTGTTTCTTTATATTCCATATGAAATCATCTTTTGTCTTTCTCCTGATGTGTTTTGTACAACATAACCCCATCCATTTCTACCCATGTTGTTGCAAATGACAAGTTTATCTTTTTTATAAATGAGTATATTCCACCCTGTATATATAACACATTTTCTTAATCTACTCATCTGCCATTGAGCACTTAAGTGCTCAGTGCATATGTGCATATGTTGTTTGCACAACTTGGCTATTTGATATAGGATTGCAATGAAGGTAGGAGTGCATATATCCCTTTGAATTTGTGTTTTTGCACTTGGCAAATATGGAAGCATGGAATTAATGGGTCATATAGGTAGATATATTTCTAATGTTTTGAGTTACCACCATGCTTTTTTTTTCTATAAGGGCTAGACCAGTCTATGTTCTCACCAGAAGTATATGAGGATTCTTTTTTGTACACACCCTCACCAACACTTGTTTCAGAATTTTTTGATATGGGCCATTCTCCTGGGTATGAGATAATATCTCACTGTGCTTTAAATTTGCATTTCCCTGATGATAAGTAATGATGAATATTTTTTCATGTAACTGCTGGTCATCCATATGTCTTCTTGGGGAAGTGTCTATTGACTCTTTTGCATTTACTTGAGTGATTATTGCTATTGTTATTTTTGTTCTATGAAATTTCTTTAGATTTAGGTTATCAGCACTTGTCAGATGTATGATGAGAAAATATTTTCTTCCATTAAATAGGTTATCTTTTCATTTTAATAATTGTTTCTTTTGCTGTGAGTAAGGTTTTGATTTCTTCCCATTTATTATCACTTTTTTTTTTTTCCCTTGCTGTTTGAAGTAAAGTTCAGAAAGTCATATCTGAAGTCAATATTGTGGAGATTTTTGCCCGTTTTCTTCTATATAATTTATTATTTCCAGACTTATATTAATGTATTTAAAACACTTTGAGTTAATTTTTGTATATGCTATCAGATCTGTCTAGTTATATTATTTTGCATGATGTCATTCAGTTTCCCCTACACAAATTGTTGAAGAGATATTCCTTTCTCCAAGGTATATAGCATAGTTACTTTGTAATGAATTAACTGTCCATGAAACTATACATTTACTTCTGGGTTTTCAGTTTTATTTCATTTGTCTGTGTGTCTGTGTTTGTTCCAATATTATGATTATTATTTTAAATTTGTATTATAGTTTGAAGTCTGGAATATTGTAACTCTATTTTTTTCTGTCAGGATTGTTTTGGTTATTCAGGAGTGTTTTGTAGTTACAGATAAATTTCAATGATGTTCTATTTCTTTGAAGAATGCCATTGAAACTTTGATAGAGATTACATTAAATCTGTATGTTGCTATAGGTAAGGGAGCCATTTTAACAAATATTTAAATTCCCTGAGTAAGGAATGTTTCCATTTCTTTTTAGCATATTCTGCTGTTTCTTTTCTTTTGTTTTTTTGCATTGTCATATAGTTTTCCCTATGCAGGTCTTGTATCTCCATTGTTAATTTTATTATGAAGTATTTAATTGTTTTTTCATGCTATTGTAAATGAAATTGGTTGCTTTATTTCTCATCAACTGATTTTTTACATATGGAAAGCTAACAATTTTTTTGTTTTTAAGACTGCTACTTCACAGTACAATATTTTATCTAATAGCTTTTGTAGTAGAGTCCTGGAGTTTTCTATGTATATTATCATGTCGTCTATAAATAAGTATGGTTTATTTCTTCTTTTCCAACTAAGATTCCATTTGTATCTTTCTCTGGCTTACTATCTCTAGTTAGTACTTCCAATACTATATTGAATAGTACTGATTAAAGTGGACAATCTTGCCTGTATCTGATCTTAGAGATAATGTTTTCAGTTTTTCACAAAATGAATGTCATTTTCACCAATCACCTTACCTGTGTTTTTCCACATATGGCAGTATTATATTGAGGTATGGTCCTTCTACTCCATTTATTTGAGAGATTTTATCATAACTGAATGTTAATTCTTGTCAAATCCTTTTTCTGTGTGTATTGATGTGATCATATGATCGTTCTCTCTCCTTTTGTTGATGTGGTCAATTCACCAATTTGTGTATGTAAACCATCCTTGCATTACTGATATCATAGTTGGTCATATTATATAATTCTTTTAATATATTGTTGAAGTTGGGTTCCTAAGATTTTGCTGAAGGCTTTTCCTTGTTCTCAAGAGTATTGGTCTATAGTTTTCTTTTCTTTCTTTCTTTTTTTTTTTTTTTTATGATGTCCTGGTCTGATTTTGTTATAAGAATAATGTTGACCTTATAAAACAAGTTTTCAAGTATTCCCTTTTCCTGATTTTTTAAAAAGTATTTGAGAAGAACAGATAATTTATCAGTTTGCTAGAACTGAATAATGAAACATTCTGGGCAAGGACATTTATTTTTGTTATAGTTAACCAATATAAAATTATGACATTCTCAATTCATACAAAATAGGGTAATGAATAAAAATGCTAAGTACTATGCTGATGGATCAACAAAGTATATTAGTACTCAGTTATTCTTATTAAGCATAACAACTGTAGGATAATATTAAGAATATAATAGTGATAATTAAATGTATATCTTAGGGCCATTTCCTTCTAGCATTCCTGATAGAAACTCTGATGCTCTTCAGAAGTTAGTATGGTCTGTAAATGATCTAGGTCACCCTTATGCTATTTTTTTTTCTTTAGTAGTAGATAATGAATTCCATAAAAATATACACATGAGCATTTACTTTAGTCTTTAAAAAATCTGTTAGTATTTATTAGATAATTTTATAACATAGTAAACAAAGGAACAATACTAAGCATAATTTGTAGTTACAAATAGGATACTTTTTATTTTTCATTTGAAACAATTCATATTGAGTTTACTAATATGTTTAATATATGAAGTATCTTTTAAGAATCTTCTTTATTTTTAGTCTATCTTTTATTTAACTGGCAAAGTGATCTTTTTCTGACACAAAACTTATATCAATCCATGCTTTAAACACTCCAATGGATTCTCATTGACATAAAAATATTTTCCACTGACATAACTATCAAAATGCTTAGCATTAGCTACAACTCCCTTGTTAATCTGACATTTGAAAACTCACCTTGTACATTTTTTTTTGTTAGCCCCTTTAGTTTCTAAAACATACCATTTTCCCATTAATTCAGGATGTTTATATTCTTTCAAGTTTCTAATACCTGGATTTTTCTCCTCCTAATATTTTTTGTTAAATATATTTGCCCTTCATGGCACATATTATTACTTCCTTAGATAATGCTTCCTTGACCCCATAGGATATACCTACCATTCTGGTTAAATAAGTTTCGTTTTTTCTTTAACAAATATCACTGCTTGTAAGTTAATATGTTTGTGTAATATTAGTATGTGCCCTGCACACAAGCTGATACATTCATAAAGATGCTATTTATTTTCACTATTATATCTTCAGCTTTTAGTGTCATATATAGTCATGATGCCTGCTGTTTTCAAAAACAGTATATTTAATGTATAAATAAAATTAATGAATATGTCTAATTACTATATCAAAAGAGTTTCCAAACCTAAATGTATTTTAGCTCTAAAAGAGTTTCACATTAGGTGAATGAGTAACTGGATCTAACCATCTTCTATACTTAAAGTTCAAGGAGACAGAAGAAATCTTAACCAGAGTATGCTTAGTTACTACATGACCACAGTACTTTTGAAAATAGAAATTTATCCACGTTGTGCCAGCTTTTTTTTTTTTAAAGATTTATTTATTTATGCATACAAGCACTGGGGTACAGGCCAGAGGTGTGGGGGGTGAGAGGATTCACCACAGAGAGCGGAGAG
>JAGFMF010011830.1:1873506-1908232 GCA_019455555.1 Galemys pyrenaicus | reverse complement strand
CCCTCCCTGGCCGGCAACAGGGATCGAACTCGTGCTGCAGTGGTTGCGGCTTGCTTCGTAGTGCGTTGCTTAACCCACTGCGCCACCAGGGAGGCCCTGTGCCAGCTTTTTTATAGATTTGCAATTCTTAACCTTTCTTTTGTTTCCTACTATTCAATATTTATCTACTACACTATTTTCTAGACCTTATACTCACTGTACACATGAATAAACTGAAATTCTGAGTATTTTCTTTTCCTTTTTGCAATTATACAGTTTAGTAGATAGCAGAACTTAGACTGGGCATTTGGAATTCAGCACTGGAAATCTCATCCTCTATTCCTATTTCAAATTGTTAAAATTCCATCTAGATATTCAGGGAGACTTATAAAATATTTATGAGGCAGAAATTATGAACTCTCCACTTGAAAAAAGGTAACATTCTGTTTTTGTTGGGCTGCTTTACGCAACAGTTTCACATCCCAGGTAATATGAGTGCATGTGCCTTTACTCTTACAGAATTTCATACTATGTGCCCTTTATCTCAGAAGAGTTTCATTTTTCAACTAAATCTACTAATTGAAATTAAAGTTTTATTTTGCTCATAAAAATAGATAATGTTGAGACACACTCCCTAGGAGTAATGTACCATGGGCAGTGACAAGTCTGATGCAAAAGGGACTCTCAAACTTGAATTCATTTTATATGGAACCCTAGGGCAAGAAGATATTTAATCTAGGCTAAATCAGAGATTTATACTTATCATTGCATATATACTCAATGAAATTACTAAAATATTATAGAAAGAGCTCTAGGAAAAGAAAGCTCATCCTACTATCTGAAGAATTACTGGTCATAATTCTGCCTGAAAGCTAATCCTCCTTAATGTGAATTTTAATATCAGGTTTCATTTTAGATTCATATGTAAAGTGCTGATCCTGTTGATTGAAAATACACCTTTAATTAAAAGCATAGTGTTTTGTTGTTGTTTTAATCTTCCCATTTGGATTAAAACATTTAGTAAAGCTTTTTTGAATGCATTCTAGGCATAAAATCATATATTACGTCTCTTCAAAACCACATGCTTTAATACTTAGATTTAACCATCTGGGCTTCTTTATGTTAGCAGATAGTATATAATATCTTATTACTTCCTGAATTTGGAGAGGGAAAAATGATCTAGTGTGATAATGTCAGGAAGACCAACATGATAAAATATGGTCCTGAATTATACAACTATATCTAAAGTGAAATCTTTTATGTATCTATTGTAAGTCAAAATGTATTTTAAAAATTTAAATATCAAAATATATCAATATTTGAATATGTAATCAGCTATACACACACACACTCAAAAACATATGGTGATGAAAAGTAATGGCTCAATAGATAAACACTGTCCTAGAATCTTAGGAGCAAAAAACAATGCAAATTTATGATGGAAATTGTGCAAATTGGATTTTTTTCTAATTTCTTAAATAAAAAAGTTGTATTTGTTTTCAGATTTCCATTTTAGGACTATCTTTAAATATTATCTTTGGTTTACAGAAGAAGGGCCTGGAAACAACTCTTATGATCAACTATTACTTAGCAGACATTTCTGGTTTTCCATGTACTGGATATTTTACTACTTAATTTGCTATTTCTAACTCTACAATTTTATCTTGGATCTTCTTTTTTTCTCTACTTAACCACTGCCTCCATCTAATACTGCTTTTCAATTATTTCTACTAAAATAAAGTACTTTGAGATGGACCAAATACAGGCAGTGTTTCCTGCCTCCTTTAGAAGATTCTATATCACCTTGACAAATTTTTGAAGTTCATAACACTCAGGGAAAAAGAAAATAAAACTTAATGTTGTTAGTTTGTAATTAATCCCTCAATTCCTTTACCTTATAAATTCATAGTCAAGCAGGTTGTTATATGTCAGAATAACAATTATGGAAATGCTAGTTAAATATTTTACCCCTCAAGCACTATGGTTTCATGATAAAATTAGTAATCTTTCTAGGAAATGAAAAAAATTTATTTTCTATGTGTGAGAACCAAATTTCTTTCCTCTCCCTGATGCACTTTTTGTTTTGTTTTCATTTATTTTTTATTTGAGATAATATGAGGTACTCTCATCAGTCATTGCTATCATAGTGCACCTAACACCAAATTACCCATTGTCAACCAATGTAGTCCATTGTACTGCCTTCCCTCTTGGTGTTACCCCTCTCCAACTACATAAATTCAGTGTGTATGTTTTTATGCTTAGCAGACAAAGCAGGGGAAATTTTGCTTCACTTGTTGGAATATAAGTTGATGTAGTCAGTATGGAAAATAGCATGGCTATTCCTAATAAAAATAAAAATTCCATATGATTCTACTATCCCATTTCTGGGTATACATTCAGAGGAAATAAAAACAGTGTATAGAAAAATATATGCATTCCCATGTTCATTGCAGTATTAGTCACAATGTGCAGGAAGCACACTATGACAAACTAAATATCCTTCAAGGAATGAAGGGACAATTACGTGGTGTGTATACACACACACACACACACACTGAACTATAATTTATCAATGAGAAGGAATGTTCAAAGGCCCTATTTTATTTATATTTTCAATTATTGAAGGACTATTTTGTAGCAACATGGATGGAAACTGCACATTTTGCTAAATGAAAAAAGCAAACAGAGAAGGATAAATAGTGCATGTAACACATACTTGGAAACTAAAAATTAGAAAAAGTCAAAAGTCAAACTCAAAAACAGAGAGCAAAAGGTAGTTGCCAGGGACTGGAGACTGAGGGATAGGGGCAATAGAGATAAATTGATAAAAGGGCACAGGCTTTCATCTATAAGATGATGAATTGAGCTGAGTATCTAAAGTAAACAATGCATAGTGACTATAGCTGGTATCACTACATCTTACCATTGAAATTTGGAAGAATTTAATTTAAATGTTTTCACCTGGGAGAAATATATGTGTGTAAGTTGGTGGATGTGTTAATTAACTAGACGGGGGTGTCCTTTTCCTATATTTTTGTGTATCAAATCACCACAATCCAGGCTAGAAATATCTTATGATTTTCTGTCAATTATACCTTTACAAAATAAGAATTAAAATAACAAAAGAAAACAGTGTTTGTTAATACAGTAGGTATGTGCTTCTCCCCAGTAGAGTTCTTGGTGGAAGAGACTACACCATGTATTTCTCTAAATACAGAATATAAGGGAAATAAATAAGGATCAAAGAAAAGAATAATAATAACAACAACAACAATAATAATAAAAAACAACAAAGGCAAAACTATAAGAACAAATTGGGGACACTTGGTGTGCGAGGGAAGAGGGTTGAGAGCAGATAGAGCACAAGGGACTGAGGTGATGGTGCACTGATGAAATGGTGATGGGGAATACATGAAGATTATAACTGATGTCAAATATATATAAATAAAGGAGAAAAAAATACAGTCTGGCTTAAAAGACATTAATTGAATAGTTAAAGGAGAAAATAATTTTATATGAGGAACATTTTAAGGCAATTATGTATTAATATAGATATACTTCCCTAATATATGTTTTATTGTCCTTTCCCAAATATATTTCCATCTGTAAGAATTTTTATGGAATTTTTATAATTTCAGACAATTTATAATAGGATCATTTATTTGTATAAATATTGTAAACTCTTTGACTATTTTATTCTGTATCCTGATGCCACATCACTGTGTAGGTTTAAACAAAAAGAAGCAGTTTTAATTGTTATTTTAAATGTTAAAAAAATAAATGTCTTCAATAACTAAAAGTGCAAATAAATTAAAAAAGGATCTATGAATTTTGTAATCTCTTCAAACTTGACCATTCTAAAACCCTGAAAAAAATATTCTTTGGACATATAAATTCAAACCTATCCCATTGTCTATTTTGCTTCCTTCCTACTTTGGTCTCCCTTCTTTCCATAACCCTCCCAGGAGCTTTAGATCTATAGGTAGATTTTTAGGGTTTGTTGTTAGTTTGGTTTTGGCTGACCTGTGAGAATGGCCCATATCACAAAAGAAGAAACAACAACTTTTGATTAAAGAAAAAGGAACCCTTCTACACTGTTGGTGGGATTATGAATATGTAAATGATTGAATTGTTAGAACAGAGTTAAACTTTCATCCACAGACTCTTATGACTTGATCTGGTGAAGAAGTGGAAGTGAAGCATGATGGAGGAAGGGCACAGACACATTTGTCTTTAAATCCCTGGTGACTAGTGTAATGCCTAAGCTAGAATATAGTCTCAGTAAATGCAGTTTGAATAAATTCATCATTGCTGTGGAAATGAATTTAAAAGTAGAAAAACTCGAACCATGTCTTTAAAATTTTCCACAGTAATTGCTACTGTTATTTTCATATCATTATTTATAGTTGTTTATGTATTATATGGACATGTTATCATACAAGCATATAAAAATACACCAGATAACCAATTTTAATGTGCAACTCACTAAAATTTAACTATGACCCAACTCTGAACTTCCTCAAATTTTAGGAAAGCAGTGGTAATATTTATAATTTTTAGTGATTATATAGGTCTGCCTAATTTATATTGTCTCTCACCTGGAATCCCTGTATGTATTTTAGTTAGAGTTCTCCAGAAAAGCAGAATCAATAGGAGAATCAATATATATGTATATGTGTGGATACATATGTGTGTGATGTATGTATATGTGTGTATGCATGCATATATATACTGTACACTCATATGTAGAGAGAGATTTATTATCATGTTCTGGAGGTTAAAACTTCCCCAAATCCCAAGATAATGCAAGGCAAGTTGGAAAGCTCAGGACAGCTGATGGTATAGCTTTAGCACAAAGGTCAGTAGGTTAGAGTCTAAGGAAGTACAGTTGTTTGAGTTCTAGAACAGTCTAGTTCATAGGTTTTCAGGAGGGAGCAGTTATCTTTTGGAGAAGAGTTAAATTTCTTTCTGTTCAGACCTGCAACTGGTGGATGAGATTTACCCTTGTTATGGAAGGCAATTGCTTTACTCAGTTTAATTATTAAATGTTAATTTCATACATTAACATACAGAAATACCCAGAATAATATTTGACCTAATGTTTGAACATTTTGTGGGCCAGTCAATTTGACACATAAAACTAACCAGCATAACACCTCAGATAATATATTTGTGAATAAATTGCATACTTTTCCAGCTTACCCATTCACTGATTTAGTCAGCAGCTAGTCAGCCACAAAGTCACCATTGTTTTTCTTGCTTTCCTTAGTCAACAATATTTTTGTAGGTCGGTGTTCAGGTGGTTACACAGTCAATGCATTCTAGTATAACTGAGCTTGTGCCTTAAAATTTCAATTGATATGTTTCCATGGTATGAAACAGTTAAGTATTTTTCATAATACTCTTGAATATAACCTAGATAGAGCCTCCTAACCTTTTTGTATTCTTGTGGGATGCTGAATGTGATATGGAATTGTATTTTTGCCAAACAATATCAGTTACTGACTCTGTTCTCATCAAACATTTGAACTCTGGATGTCTTCCAAGAAGCTTTTTTGCTACTATTTCATTTTCGTAAAACTAGCTACTTAGGAGGTCAGAAAAGAGAAAACTGCTGATTTATAGGTCTTTTGAGAGCATGGTTGACAAAATAAGATAGTGTATAAACCCTAGTAAAAACTGATGTTTAGAGATTAATATATTTGTGACTCTTTCTAAACTGTGACTTTGATCATTTTTATAGGGTTTATGTAAATTTTTTAGCTGTCACCTAAGGCATTAAATATGGTATTTGTAACCTCTTATTCTTTGTAATAATTCAGAAGGAAAAGAACATGTTTATCGCTTCATAAATATGTGTTATTAATTAGACTAGACAAGTTTCCCTACAAATATAATAAAAATAAACTGAAGTTTAAAGTATTTAAAGTATTTATTTTTACCTAATAGCAAGATTCCTATAAAGCCTTGGTAACCAAAATAATGTGGGATTGAGTAAGGTTAAATGATTGAAGTAAGAAAAAAAAATGTTTCATTTATCCATAATAAAAAGGAAAGGACTTTTGATATGGCAATAATACAGCATATCTAAAAATATTAAGTTGAGTAAAACAAGACATATCTAAAAGTACACATTTCATAATTCCATTTTGTAAAAATAAAAAAAAATAATCTACGGAGACAAAAAGTAGATCAGTGGTTATCTACAGTTGATGATCAGGGGAATAATAGAAAAGAGACATGAGAAAACTTGTTCTGGGAATGAAAATATTCTACAGTTTGGTGGAGGTGGTTGGTGTACAGCATTAATGTATATTTCAAAATTTATTGAAAAACACTAAAGTTCTAGAATAAAATGAAATGAAGTTATGCAAATGCCATTATAGCTATTGGAGAGTAGGCATTCCTACTTATCCAAGCTCTTCACATCTTCTTGTCTTCTTAGTCAAAAGAAAGTTAGGTATATGACTTAAATTCAATGGGTAAAGAGAGATCTTTTAAGGTAGCTATGCTCACCATTATACCTAAGTGGAACATTACAATAAATTATAAATCAAAATCAACAGACAACTATAAATCTGAGGTACTCCCTAGGGGAGGAGGAGGGAGAATGAACAAAATGGGTGGGAAGAGCACAAGGGACTATGGTAATGGTGCATGGGTGAATTGATAACGGGAATTTCAGGGGGGTGAGAAATATACACTGTACTATGAAAAATAATGCAAATATAACAAATAAAATAGAGGAATCTAAAAACAGATCTTGAGCTTTATGTCTACCATTTTGATTATTTTCTAAAAATAATTGCTTTAGTGGAAAAAAAAAGTAGCAATATAAATTCCTCTGGGCAATACAGTGAATGTGATATATTCTCAGATCTATAAATGTATATTATATGAGCACATAAGTAAGAATTATAATGAATCATTTTGCCATCTCTCCTCTGCTGCTAATTTCCTTTTGACTGAAAATAAATTTTATCTATTCAGTTTATTAAAATGAGTTCATATTGACAAATAATTGACTATAAAATAATTATGTAGCAAACCATTTTTCAAGCTAAATGAAATTTTCAATTTACTCTAAATTCTAAGGTATGTATTCCGCTAAACTTTCACATGTTTAGCAAGTGTTTATTTGTTTTCAAATAAAAGCAAAAAGCATATTCTACCACGGTTGGTTTTATTTATATTAGTTATTTTCACACCCCTATATTTTAATACAAATGTATATATTCTTATAGGAAATATGTTTATATTACAATATTGACATACTTGAGATAAGCTTGAACAAGTAATTAAACATCACATGTCTAATTATGTATAAGTGAATGTAAAATATTAATTGACTAATTTATTCCAACTCATTTATACTTACTATTCCTTAAGCTGCATGTTATTCAAGCTAGAAATAATGAAAACAGAACTAAATTTAAATGTTTTACAAATAAATGTGTTATATAAGAAATACTAGAGAAAGATAATGCAATTTTGGACTGCTTTTGGAGGGTGACACACAGGAACTTCATGGCAAACAATAAAAAGAACTGATTATTCATAGAATCTCATGTAAATCGTAGAATGTCCATTAATGCAATGTCATTTATGCAGTAATGCAATGAAGAGAGAGAAGGGAATCCACAAAGTAAGACTTCTGGAAACAATCATATATAAAACATCTAATAGGATTTCAAAGCTACAATTATCCAGTGCAGTAAATGTGCCTTCATGATTAAAAACTGTGGATAATTGTTATTTATACATCTGTGAAGAGCATGTACTAATAATGACTCATTAATAGATCCAAAACAAAAACTTTCTAAATTCTTTTCAATCATGTATTAATCTTCAGTACAATTTATTTATTAGTCTTGCAGATAGTTTTAAAAAATTATTCAGAGTATGCCATTTGAATGACAGCATTTTCATAGACTTTTTACACATTGAAATGTGCTATTTCCCTCATCCACATTATATATCCTTCTTTCCATGCCTTAAACATTTGAATAAAAACACTAGCTTTTGACCTACTAGTTATTGAGTTTGCCACCTGGCATAAATTCCCATGTCAATTTAAATGAAAACAAGCAAAAATAAAAAAACAAAGTTAAATAAATGACTTTCAGATTTTATGGTAATTCTAACCCAGGCCTCTTGTCTAAAGTCTCTGAGGAAGCTGATGTATAGTTTTAGGTCATGAGAATATAAACTAGTATTTTTCTTTATGGCAATTTTCAAAATAACTGTACTTGGAAAGACAGGCTTCTGTATGTTTGTGTGGAGCCTGATTTTGTGACCTGCCATTTATATATCTTGGTAAATTCTTCCTACAAAATGTTTAACTCTGTAATTATTTTTATAGTTTGTTGATGCCATACTATCAACAGAGCTTTTGCAAATGAATGATCAATCATGTGATCTGGGTTACTAGAATCATTCTGATAATTCAGTGATCTATTTAACAGATGTTCATTGATCCCCAAGGGGGTAGGTTGTGTTCAAGGTCTAGGGATATAAAATTAAAGAGGATTTGTTTGCTTACTGAGGTGAAGGAGTTTACTTTTAATTGTGGTTGTATTCATTCCAGCAAGCAGAAGTTATAATCCTTTTAGGACAGTAGTCCCAATTAATTGTGGTCAAGTAGAGCTCATTTCTATAGGTTGGTGAGCATGGCAGAGAAAAAGCTGTAGACATCAGATAGTCACAGCTCAGAGCTTCAGTAGTGCATCTTCTGAATGGGATGTATAATATAAATCATCACACATTTTTTGTTTACTTATTGGTAGAAGAACTAGGATGTAGGCCAGAGGTTCAGGGAACAAGAGGATTCACAAGAGATAAAGTAGGGAGCAGAACAGGTGGATCTACTGAAATACACCGCTGAGGGGAGCAGGGGGCAAGACAGAGTGGTTTGCTGTGCCATGTGGGTCAGCTCTCTGGCCAGGGGTCAAACTCAGGCCTTAGGGGTGATAACCTGAGACTTAACCACTAGGCAACCAGGGAGGCCCATCATCATACATTTTTTTAGTATCAAATAATATTTAAACTACCTATCTCGATGCAGTCAATAGCAAACAATAATTAGCATAATTAGTACTATTGTTATCTCTATGAATATAGAAAAAGAAGCAAGCTACTGCTTCCCTCTGAGTTTGTGTGTGTGTGTAAAATAATACAAAAGTTTTCAGGTTAGAAGTTTTCCTCGAACCCCAACATGTAGCCCCAGGTCTGACAGCTCATCTGCTCACAGACCTAGTGCACATTGACCTAGTCTTCAAGTCATAAGACCAAAGGAGGTCATAAATATGGGCCCTAGGACAATGCTGGTCCCTGCAAGGCAAAAATCCTCCAGCAGCTTAGTCTGATGCTCTGACTGATGTTTTAACAGTATTCAAAACATTAAAATGAAATGCTAGTGAGGAATTTGATATTATATGGGAGTAGAGTTCTGGAGGTGTTCCCAGAAAGCCTTGAACATTTTAGTATAGTCAGTGCTCTTCAGCATGTCACACTAGCTCAGATGAAAAGTGTGCTAATTATTTTGCTTATTTCATATCCTTTTAAAGCCATCTATGGATATGAACTATGGTTTTGAATGTTGTGACAATTTGTTCCAGATCATATTGCTTGTAGATTGAAGAGCCAGGATTCCAACTCAAGTCTAATTCTAAAATTCATACTGATAATCACTCTCTGATTAAAAAAAAAAAATGATTTGTGTGTTGGGTTGGGGCAACTAAATGAAAGGCAATTTATGAAAACAAATTTATGGGAAACATATTCAATGCTGCTGGCCTTTTAGCTAACAGAGAAACTATTTCACAGAGGCTTAAATATTAAGATCAGTTGAGGGTCTGCCATCCCTGTGAATTACTACTATGTAGTAGACCAACTGAAGTCCACCTTTTCAACTTGATTTCCTTTTAATAGCTGTGCAACTAAATAGATATTACAAAATGCTTAGCCTTTCTGTGCTTCAATTTGTCCATATTTTAAAACAGATCAAACATGTAGTGATGTTGAATAGAGTCTGGCACAGAAAAGTGTTCAGCACAATTAAATTTGTTATATATTTCCAAAAAATCAGGAAGAAGATAACATATCCAGAATATCTTGTCACTGATAATCTCCTATGAAAAAGTGTCTATCTGTAGTCTCTTCATATTTGAGGAGACTTTCAAAGACTTTATCAAATAAAGGACAAATTTTGACTTTACAACAGATTGTGCTAGAGGGTGTTGATTGTCCATCATAGCAAAACCTATTGTGCGGTGGACAGTCCTACTTAGAAGACTAAGGCACCTTAACTCAATAAATAATTCTGAACTTTCTCTAAGAATTTTCTGATTCTATATATATATTTTTTTTCTTTTTTAACCTCAATGAGAGTTAAAACAATATACCACGTTATTACAGGCTAGAAATCAATAGGTCATCCTGGATATTTCAAATTTCCTTTGTTTCCTCTTTATTAAAAAAAATATATTCATAGAAAAACTGGTGTATAGACCAGTGGTCTAGAGGGTGAGAGGGTTCATTGAAGACAGTGGGAAGCAGAACTCGTCAAATAACTGAATACACTGTTGAGGGGAGCAGCGGGTGACTGGCGAGGTCTGCTATGACATGTGGCTTAGCTTCCTGGCCAGGGATCAAACACTGGCCATGTGGTAATAGCACTGCAACTTAAATTCTAGTCCATCAGGGAGGTCCCTTCGTTTACTTCATAGTAGGGGAAAAAAAATTACAGAGGCTTGCAGCTTTTAATCATTACAATTTTAAATCCATCAATCTTTAATGCTTCCTGTCCTTTCCTTCTCTGCTTCTGCTTCATAAGGATAATGTTCCCTGGCCTGTCTAATCTGCCATATGCATCTATCAAAGCCGTTGCCAGAGCATTATTCAGATACACAGATTGACAATAATGTTCCTCTCTTAACTTTTAGTCTCTTTTATACATATTGAGATATAACTTTAATTTTGTGGTATGACTTGATAACTATGTTTAACTCACATTTAAAATTGTCCTTTACTGTTCTTGGAATATCATATCAGTCCTCCAACATAATGATTGGTCCTAATACCTCATGGTCATATCATCACTTATATATTTGATTTTGTTGACTCTTAACAATGGAGGTTGGATGAGTTATCTTATAGAACAGTAATGTGAGAAGTTTCCATTTTAAAGGATATTATTTATTTCCATTTTTTCTCTGTAGCAATCTGACACTGCCCTATATGTAGACTCTAAAAACATAATGCATGTAGACTCTAAAAACATAATGCCCGTGAACACATTACCTTCCCTTACAAATGTGACTGGAAATAGACACACATGTACATTAAATTTTGTGTTCCAGACATATAGAAACATGTTTAAAATATATGGGGCTTCCAGTAAATATGTTAAGTGATGGTTGAATTTTTATTAATTATGAATGATGCATTCATGATTCAATGATTAATGCATCTTTTTATATTTTTTTTCAATTAAAACCTGAATAAAGATGCAACAAAATATTACTCATCCATTGAGTTTTCCAAGTTTTTGTTACAACTGTTACCCATGTAAAATTAAGTTGTAGCAAAGCACTGCTGATTTTGGACTTGCAAGTTCATCTCATTATTATGTTAATGTAAATTCTTAGTCATGATATTCCTGAGCAAACACTTTCATTCTTCCCACTGTTTTTGAGCTCAGATTGTTACATATTAGTTTCAACTTTTTGGAAAATCCAGATCACTCTTTAAAAACCTGATAAAACTAAGTCAATACTTTGCTAAAGTTTAATAGTTGACCTTAAAAAAAGAATCTCACAATGGAGAGCATAAAAGGAATTTCTTGGGACCTCCCTGGTGGCCTTGGGGTTTGAGTCTGATCCCTGACCAGGGGGCAACCCCACAGATGGCACAGCAGAGCTCTCCTGTCTCGCCTGCTGTTCCCATCAGCAATATATTTCTGTAGATTTGCCTGTTCTGCTCCCCACTCTGTCTCTGGTGAATCTTCTCACCCCCACACCTCTAGTCTATACCCCATTTCTTCTATGCATAAATAAATAATTTTTAAAGGAAATTTGTATCCTTTTCTTCAAACTTCATCTTTCCTTGGTTCATGTTGTCAAATCTTGAATCCAAACAACCCACAGAGTTTTCGAATCTATATTTTCTGCAACCCCTTCCTTAAGGAGGCATCCTGTTTCTCAGCATTGCTAATTTTTTACCTGTCAACATGCTATTTTTTCCCCAAGTTATCTTGTAATCAATACTGTACTTCCTTGTAGTTAACTCCATTCTGCATTTCATTATAGCAAAATTATTGGATGAATAGTACCACTTCTAAAATAAGACAATGTTGCCTTTAATGAAACCAAAGCAAATGAGAGGTAAATAAAAAAAATATATGTTGATCATATAGGAAGTCTCCTAAGCTTTGTGGTTTTGGGGAAAAATTCAAAAATGTTTCCCCCTTTTCCCTCTACTGAAGAGGAGTCTTCATTAGTCTTTTATAGAACAGAACATTCTTACCATTGGAATTCTTTTGGAAAAAAGCTTTGTGCCCAAAAGCTATAATTAAATTTCATTATTACCTAGTGGTGGTGAAGGGGTGGTTGGGGTTGATCTAAAAATTAGTAATAATAAATTTAGAAAATAAATGAGGATTAAGCTAAAATGTTTGAAATTAAGTAGATCAGTTTTTTAAAAGATCAACTTCATTTATATGGAAAATATATGAATACATTGAATCTTAATGAGGTACAAATTACTATTCTTATCATTTTGTTATTCTTTGTGTTTCTTTTGGGACACTATATTGGCACATCCAAGAAAAAAATGAAATGTTTTTATATATTTATTGACACTAAATTTTATCTAATCAAAGTAAGGACAGCAGTGTGAGCATCAACAGTGTAGGTGAAATAGCTTAGACTGAACTACAAAAATACATGCAACCGTTTTTTCTGCTTTACATTCTTAAACACTGTTAATTCCAGTTTCTCTATTATACACTTCTGAATCACTGAATATGAAAACTCATACTGAAGCACATTCAATTAGCTATGATTTAGTTTATTGATGTAATAAGAATGGGTGAACAAGAGAAAATATGACAAAAATAATTGCTGAAATACAAAGTTTGGGCAAGATTGATAACTGCTGCTGTATATCAGAAAGAATGTGAATGATGAAATGATCTGGACCAAAATAATCCTCCCTTTTTGTTAAGTCAAGTATGGCATTTAACTCTAAATTATAGCACTAGTCACAGTGGATATTCATTGTGAATTATTCAATAATGTTGATGCTTTGCAGTCTGAGGATCTGAGGCTCTTTGCCTTGAATCTGAATTGAGGCAAAATACAAGAAAGATGTACAGATACGGTAAATCCACTTGCCCTTCCAGTGGAGGACACCTTTAACTGATTAAATCTAGTTTTGCGACTGGCCAGCTGTTAGCCAAGGGCATGAGGAATGGTTTAATTTACTTTAAGAAGATAAAGTGTAGAATGAATTTGATCATGAGGATACAGAAAGCAGTATTCTATCTTAAGGTAAGAGGAGCAAGAAATAATTTCTCATTTTTTAATGTGGGTAATTATTTAAGCACTGTGAGTTATCCAATTTATAATTTCTCTTTTAAAATTTATCTGCTGAGCCTAAGTTATTAACTACTACAATATTCAAGGAAGTATAGTTTGGGCTATATAACATCAGAGTATTAAAGTATTCAGTAATACTTTAACAAAAAAGAAGCAAATTAATGATCTGTTTTAGGTAAGTGATAGACAAGAATGAATCAAAAATAAACATTTATTTTACTGACATATGTATTTCAACAGAATTACTTTAAGGCCATTTTTATTTGTCCATCTTAATTAATGATAGCCCATCAGGGACATAAGAGATTTTAGAATAATACTTATGATTTGGTAACCACTTTTCAGGATAGCAAACTTTTCTTGCTGTTTGAAATATATAATTTTTAATCTATGTCTCGTAAGAAAATGCAAATAACATAAATTCATCTTCATATATAGACTATATTAATAGAGCATACATTGTGGAAAGGTAAAAATATATATTTATAATTTTAAATATGTTGAATTATTACAATAGTTTGTACTATAGAATGAACTTTTCTAACAAAGTATATCTTACTATGTCCTACTGAATATGAACTATATCAAAAATTGACATGTAGCAGAGTACCATTTGTAAATACTGGGGTCATAAGTCTGATACTTGCTCAAATTAAATTTGGTGACAGAGGTTAATGTGCATATGTGCATCTCTCTCGATTTATTTTTTCATAAATACTTGTATGTAAATAAACCACTGCATAGAAGCAAATTAAAGGGCAGGATCAACTAAAAAGAAATTCTGAAAACATTAAAAAATTAATGATAGTAAAAGACACTGACAGGCACCATGGCTAATCTGTGAACATATCCTTAGATGGAAATTGTGTTTCCTTTGAGATGCTTTTTTTTTTAAAGGGGCTCTATATCTATGCATGATAAGAAATACATGAATTTTGATACAGATACAAGTGTAGGTTTTGTTGTTGTTTTTTTTTTCTCAGTTCCACCACTTTGTACTGAGAGAGACACCTTGCTTGAACTCTTTAGCTCAATTTCCCCAACAGAGAAAGGAAATTAATAATGCCCATCTTTTTGCACTGTTATATAGATTCACCTACAAATTATATGTCAGGTTCTGGGCAAGTAGCAAATGGCAACTATTTGTAAGGATAAAATCTAGTCACCAGTAACTTTACTGCATAGAAGTTGTATAAATTTTAAGACTACTAAACTAGCATCATAATTTAAGAAGCTTTTGAAATCTGAGTAATTCAAACAAGGAGAGTTTTGCCAGGAATATTGTTTCCTATATTTTAAATTCTAAACTGACTTTTCTAATTTTTAACCCCTAAATGTATAGGAATATCTGCCATGAATCTTTTAACAGATATACTCGCAGCTTTATGTTGTTAGTTTTCCTTTAAGGTTTTGCATAGCAGTTGGGTTCTCACACTTTCTCTTAAACTACTCCATAGTATTTCTGGCATGATGATTTGGCCTCTATTTACATTAAGTTTTCCTCATTAATCATGCTATGGTGAAACTGGAGATTATCAGTGATTCTGGTATATATTTTTTTTTCTAATTAAATATGAAAACTACTGCTGTTTCCATGGAAAAATTTGAGGCTTGAAATGGTCTGGCTTCTCACATAATTTTATGATGATCTATTGAATTGTTTTATTATACTCCTTTCTAGTTGTTAGTTATAACTACACCTAGTTAGTTACAATAGGGTAACAGTGTCTCCTGTTTAGTATGGGCTTCTTTTTCTTTTTCCTGAATTAGTTGTAAAAATTGTATGTTAATATCCAAAGGAATTCTTAGAGGATAGCTACATTGAAGCAGGCATTACTTTTCTAAATGAAGATGTGAGAAAGATTAGCAATAGTTGCATACAACCAAGTTCAGATAGTGATTTTTCTTAGTCTTATTTTACTTTTAATATTTTTAAGGATGAATGAATATTAGTTATGAGTTTGATTTAAAAAAATTACTGTTTGTCTAAGAAGGGAAATAGGGGAAATTAAAGAGAAGTGCTGCTTGATGTGAGTGATCACATCCAATCTGGTTCCTTTCACATCAGTGTCCGTCATAAAATTAGGTATAATGGGATTTTTGATTTGCAGAATTTAACCTGTTCATGACTAATCTCATTTATTTCATTTGTGCAGATATAAAAAGAACAGTCTCTCTTTCATCTTCATTATTTTCTATTCAAAGAGGTGAAAAATATGCAGCTATGTGCACGATTTTATGAGCTAAATATATGATATTTGCC
This sequence comes from Galemys pyrenaicus, assembly GCA_019455555.1. Lineage (NCBI taxonomy): Eukaryota > Metazoa > Chordata > Mammalia > Eulipotyphla > Talpidae > Galemys > Galemys pyrenaicus. The sequence goes on along the minus strand of JAGFMF010011830.1, from coordinate 1,892,392 downwards.
ATAGTCTAGTATGGTCTGATAGGACTTCTTCCTTGCAAATTTGACTTTTTTAATTGAGACAAAAATGACACATGCCTATGCTAATTTCTATATTAATTTGGTATTTTTTTCTGCTCATTGTTGGCTTTATTAAAGACCCTTCCCCTTGAAGCCTCCTCTTTCATTTCCAAGTGAAGTTGGTGCTCATTTCTACTCACAGGGTGTGCTTTCCAGCTGCTTGACCAGATGCTCAACTGCTGGATACTTTGTCTGATTTGAGTCTAGGGACATGGTCAGGCTGTTTTCAAAATATTTAATTCATCCAGATGCCACAATCTTCAACTTGTTGTCAGTTGTAATTAATTTATTCCATACTTAATATCTTCAGATAATATTATGTGCAAATTAAGCTTCAGATCTATACATCAGAAAATTACATCATTTTCTCTTTTTTGTTTTTTATTTCATTATTTTTACTTTTTATATTCAGTAGTTCCCTTGTGTCCTAATTAATTTTGTGTTTCTTTATCCAATTCTTTTATATAATAACTAAGTTCCTAAGTAAACTTTATGTCAACTATACAAACTGTAAGGTTTTAACTAAACCTAATCCACTCTTATCCCAAGTGTCATTGTTTTCACTTGTCACTACATTCAAATGCTTTTCAGAAATTCTATGATTCACAATTATTAAAAATAAATTAAATTTTCATAGTTCCTCATTAATTTCTAGTTAACTGGATTATGGTAAATAATATGTCCAAAATTAGCTAGCTTTCAGAAATTTAAAAAATATTATTTTTGTGTTCAAATTCATATAATTGTGAATATGCATGTGGATGTATTCTAGGTAATTCTCTTTCATATACATTATTGATTATTCCTATAAGTTCTTACAATTCTGCCTTTCAGAATTTGTCAAATTAGGAGAGGTATTCAATATAGTTATATTTTTAGAATTATATTTTGCGTTCCTAATACACTTTCAATTTTGCTATTTTGCAGTTTAGTGCAGTCAGATTTCTGCATTTCCTTTATGTAATATATTCATCATTTTATATCTTAATCTTTATTTCTATTTTCAGATATTTTATATGATTTTGTTTCATCTCACTTTTTGAATTTGCCAGTTAAAAATTTGCTTGTCATTTTTACAGTCATTATTATTTTGTTTTGATATGTTTTCTTACAAACTATTATAAGGGCTTCAAGGTCTCATTTTCTTTGATTCAATTCAAACATCTCTAATTTTAAAGCAATAATTCATTCATCTGTTTTCTTTTAGTATAAAATTTATAAACTTTATTTTTTTCTTCTACCTTTATATTATTTATTTCCTATTTTCTGATTTGACTTGATCAACACATTTTTATTGCTAAACAATTTTGAGATCCTCTCGTAAAAAGGTGTAATGAATGCTTAAGGATGGCAATGATGTTTTGTATGTGGTTATTACAAAATATTACCATATATCAGCTCATTTATTTAACCTCTACATAGCAAGATTTATCACAAAACCTACTGTCTAACAACTGTCAGGGTAGTGTCTATTAATCCCTTGACTGATGAACAAATCTGTACAAAACTTCTCAGGAATGATGTATTCATATATATTTCACTGCTGGGCATCTCCATTATTGCAATGTCTATTTTAAATAAAAATACAGAGCTGCATACTGATACTCTTTAGGACAAATCTAAAATCATTACTTATTTTTATTGAAGTAATACGCATTATATCATCATATTAAGATTTAGGTGTCTTTGCAAATCAGTAAGTGTATGTAAGGTAAGACATTAAGTTTGAAATCTAACCTTCACATTTTTCTCTCTTTCATTTTGATCTCTCTTTTCCCTCTTTTGTTCTGACAATCACTAATTGATTTTATAGCCTCAATTTTAATTTTGTTTTACTTCATTTATATGTTTTCCACATTGTATACCACATATGAGTGAATCATGCAGTGTTTTTCTTTTTCTTTCTGACTTATTGAACTAAGCATAATTTCCTCAAGATACATCCATGTAACCATTTTGAGTTTTCTGGATTTAGACGTTTATGTCCTCTTATACTTAATCCATATATAAAACAACTGGAAACACAAAGGAAGAGAGAAGCACAACATCATTCCCTCTGCTCATTTATACAACAATATAGTCTTCACTCATGTTCAGTTTATTTTTTCCATTTTTCTTACTAAATAATTGTTTATATTTCCACTATTATAATCTACATAACTACGGAAAAGCCAGAACACCTTACTGAGCTGTAGTTTTCTTAAATTAAAGCTAATTACAAACAGGAAAAATAATAAGAGCAATCTTAAAAATCTGGAGTAGTTGTTACAATTAGATGATATTAGTCAAACATTGGGAAAATCCTTTTTAAAAGTACTAGTCCAATTAAAAACATATAACAAAGAATGACAGCCTACTTGTATATCTTTTAAAATTAAAAAATAAATGTTCATTAGCTAGTTTTTGGTGCAGCCCTCTCAAGCATGCAAACGTTGTGAATGAAAATGGTATTTGGTAGTTCCTTAAATACACACACATGATATGCAATCAGTTATGGATATTTTTGGATTAGAATTGCAAAATATTTGGAAGCATGTATTCTTTAACTATATAAACTTTTTTGTCTATTAGAAATTCAATTATTTTGTTTCTGAAATAAATTAAGTAAAGCTTATTGAGTCTGATCAGCCCTTGTTTCCAGGGAATTGCAGTTCAATTTCATTTTTAATTAGAATTGAACATTGTGGATTTCTTACCAGTGGTAAGCAAGATCCAGCAATAAAGTATGTACTTAATTTGTATTAAGTTTCTAAAATTTAGTGTAGAGAATGAGCAATATGTCTGGTTAATATTTAAACATCTCACAATGTTCTGTTGAAGTTTCCATTTATAAAAGCTGCTGTTCTATAATAAATTACTTTCACTTTCACATAAACCTGTTATCACAACATGAGCGAAACTTATTCAATTAAAAGAGAAAACAAAGTAAAGTAATCATTTACTCCTATTTGATGTTCACTATAGCTTATAAAGATTCTAGAAGTGCTCAGGTAGGCTTAAAATATTTTTTTTCGCTTACTATTACTGCTTTGATAAAGTACAGGCATATACTTAATGGCTAGACATTTCTATATAGTAAATTCTTATGAATAAAGAGATACTTATGGTTTCATTATGATAAACCTGCTTTGGAATACTCCATAGACCATAAAACCAATTGTTCTGTTTCATCTCTGCTTTTAATTTGTGTCTTGTTTTGTTCAATAGTATACTCTAATGTTGTCCATCACTTTGGGACTAGTTGAAACTATATATCCAAGGCTTCTTTTTTCCTTCATTTTTATGTACTCAGTATTAACCTGACTGTGTTCTTTGCCCAACAACTTGTAACACTGTAGAAGGAAATGAAAGTAGAGGGAGAAGTTTGCAGTAGAATCTGTTACCTGAGATAAAATCATTGAAATACTTTGAACTACACGCTTAGACATCTATAAAAAAAAAATGTATCAGGTAGATTTAACTGTCAAGATAGTGTTCAAAATATAGCTCAGAGTCAAAATGGACCTTTGCTACTTTATTTTAAAATATCTAATGTCTAAAAGAAAATGTACTATAGTTATTTTTTCTTCACATAAAAGGAAATAATGATTCTGAAGGAAATCAAAGCTTTTGAGAGAGTGGATACTGTGTCCTCTGATGGGCTTGCACAATAAAAAGATATTGTCAGTTTCAGCCAAACAGGATTGCAAAGGCAACAAGTGGTAATCTATGAACTTCAAGGATGAGACATGCACTCTGACCGTTCCATGGAAACTATAAATTTTCTAATTGGTGCAATTAGAGAGAATAATATGAAAATTATTTTAATTGATTTTGCAGCCAATTGTTCACATCAAATTTATTCCCTTAGAAAAGAAGCTACAAATAATCCATGTCCATGTAATCCTTTAGCATGCCTTGGAGGAAAAATATCCCTGAGCTGTTCATGTCTGGTTATGTATCCTATGCCAACTTAAAATCTCAAGGTTTATATAATTAAGTAAATTTACTTCAGGGGGAGTGGAAAATTTTTGTCTCAGTTAAGTAGATTTAACAAAGAAGGGAATAAATAATAAGTAACAAAAATAGTATTTCTCTGGTTGCTATAAAAATCATTATCATTTTTAAAGATACAGGTAATTTTTTAAATGATAGATTTATAAAAAGTAAAAATTCTGAATGCATTTCAGAAAAATAATTATGGCTTGTAATATCTTAGGAATTTGTTATTCATGGTTCTGCCATTCTAGCAATTAAGACACAAATGGAACCTGGAGATAAGTGAACAACAAAGGATGAGTAGCTTTAAGTTATATGAATATTTATTTTTGGAAGTGAATCCATGAAGTTTCATCAATTTTATGTCAAGAAACATTTTTTTTTCCTGGATTACAATTCCCTCTTACCCATTGTTAACCACTCCTTACCCAGACAAATACAAAGTTGCATTTTCTCATTATCATCTCATTATCATAGTTCTTCTCTATCTCATCTTCCTTATTACCACCACAAAAGTAAAACAAAACAACCTCACACATGATCTAACATTTTGCACTTCTCAAAATCATTCAGACATGTTACACCCTCTGTATCTGCCAGTCATTTTGTGTGACTGGCACAGCAAATGCCATTTCTTTTTATGGATAACATTGAGCTGCATTAATTTTTGGGTTCATGCTTAGTATACCTCTCCGAATAGCTGGTCCAGCTCAAGTCTTCTTACTCTTAGTCCAGTACTTTTGCTTTTGCTATTTTGCTGTGGCCATTTTGCTACAGTAAACAAAAAATTCAGTATGTTCATATGTATTAGTAGCATCTTTAAAATATTATAAGACACTTGTAAGCAGTGCAAGCCTTGAAGTTTTTTCATAGTGAAAATTTGAATAATTTGACATATACTTTTTATGTTAATATTCACTTATTTTTATTTCACATATTCTCTCCATATCCACCCACTTTGAAGAAGACTTACATACATATTCAAATTTCAGTTAGAATCACACTGCCAAAGCTTGGCTTTTTAAAATGTTCATATAAAGATTCATAATGCTATAAATTAAGAGAACATTGAACATCAAATATACATTTAATCACCAAGGTTACTTTTATGTGTAAGAAAATTTAGAGCTATATTTTAATACTTATGTAAGCAGTTATGTGGGAAGTAGAGAAAGAAATATTGAATATCTATTCTACTAACACACTGAAAAATCAGAAAATTATGTGGGTCAATGAGTCTAGCCAGTAACTACTTTCTGAGATACCTTTAAACATATTTCATTCTTATTAACTATGGTTTTCTCAATTTATCATGGCCCTCATTAAATATACTTTTTGGAATATTGTTAACATGTTAAAAATTAAAAAAAAACAGTAAACTTTAAAAGACTAAATGAGTGAAGAGCTATATTCTTCTTGTCAAATATTGTTTATGGATTCCAGAAATTCATCCACAGGAATATATAGATTGTGTTCTTTATTTCTATCACCTCTCTCTTCTCTCACACATTCACATATTTAAGCACTAAAAGTATCCATTTGGCAAATCAGAATCTTATGTCTCAATATGTAAGCATGGTTGTGCTATTATTTGTTTGTTATGTTTGAGCATGATTTGTTTTGTTTAGAAGCACAAGCATATCTACAGAATAGACAGAGTAACATAGAGATTCTAACATCAACACTATAATTACTATAGCAATTGATTATTTTTCTCTAATATTGGCTATAACTAAGAAAATCATATTAGAGAAATTGCTAAAGAGAAATACCTTTTAGTGTTTACAGTTTCTGAACCACCATGAGAAAGGAAAGTACCCCAGACCACTATATTTTTTTGTTCCAGTCTCAATTCTCTCTCTTTCAATATAAAAGATTTTGGTTAACTCTTTATGTTCCCTGCTTTATCACTGTATAATCAAACTAGAACCTTAGAGGACCACATGTTCAATCTACTCCTGATAGAAAAGATAAGGACTATGTAATATCATTCTCCTCAATATTTTAAAGATATTGGAAAATATCTTTATATTGGAAGTTGGAAAATAACATTTTAAAGGTATTTATAAGTTTAGACTCCCTCTATGCATAAAACATTGCAAAGGTTATCAAATACTATGAATTATTAGAAAGTGAAACTTGCAAAAGTTGCATTATTTTTTCACTATGTGGAAGCTATGTTATTTAATTGGAGGACATTTTATGGTGTCCTCATATTTCTCTAATTTCAAATCTGCTATAAACTGTCTATGTGGTCTTGACCTAGTCATCCTAATGTCATATTACTTCATTTGGAAAATAAAAATAATCCTGCAGTGTTATTATAAGGTCACAATGAGATCTTAGTTTAAAGTAGAGTACAAAATATATACATGAGGATTACTTATGAATTAGAAGACATTTCCTTCCTTCTCTCCCTCCCGCCTTTCTTCTTTACCTCCTAAGTTGTAATGATAAAAGGTGTTTCTTTTTCAGAACCCTGGCAAGAGGTTTACTTTCTGAAAAAACTTATTTTCTTTATAAAAGCAGATCATTGCTTTTTATTAATCTTATTGGAATTATTTGAATAACTTAGTATACATCATGTAAAACAATTTTAAATCCAAATAAAGGTACTCAGTGAAATCAAAGAAGAATGAAGTGATTATGTCTAGGATATGCTTAGTCTGATTAGAGTGAATATTCCTCATCATAATAATTTTTTTTTGACAAAGAAAGATGAATTTACTTCTAAAACATAACAGCAAATAGTAATCTTACAACCTCCTTAAATATCTCACAAATCTAACTATACATTTCATAAAGGGTCCAACAGCAAGTAAATAAGGAAAAAAATTTGATGAAGGTAGAATAACAAAGAATTTGAGCCCTGAATAAATAGTCTGCTTAAGAATTTATCATATATTATGTGTCCAGTATTTAACATGTACCAGAGATATTTAACCAGTTACTTAATCTAAATGGATAGAAATGTGCTACAAAATTTAGTGTTTTGTTTTTTATAAACTTATTTTTATTTTTCTGGTACTGTAGTCATGAATCTCCAATCTAAAATGCTGTCTGTATTTTTTTATGTATTAGTCCCCATGAAGATACTTTGTAAAAATCCAGATCGTTTTAGCAATCTAAATAAGCAGGCATATAATTCAGATGGTATTGATTACTGTCTTCTCAGAAAGCAGATCACATAAAGAAGCAGTAGATGTGTTTTATAAATTTACCCTTTAGCCAATCTATTAGTTTTTGCAAAGAAAGGATGTATAATTGAAAGGAAAGATATGCTTTAATGGAAAGATCATTCAACTTGAATTTTGAAAACTTGAGTTTGGTCTTTGGTATTACTAAAGATTACTTTTTCTGACCCTGAATATATATATAACCTTCCTGAATCATAATTTCAGAAACTATAAAATGGAAATTGAAATGACATACCCAACACATTTACAAATTAACAAATATAAATCATTATCTGGCTCATAGTAGATATGCAGTTAGTATTTCATTATTTGACTTGGAATTCACTCACAAGATCTAAATTCTAATCAGTTCCTGATTTTTTTTTTTTTTTTATGGATTTTGACTGGGTCTTTACCTTACAGGGCTGTATTAGTGCGCTAAGATGCCATGAAAAAATGCCACAGGATGGGTGACTTAAGCAACAAAAATTAATTTTCTCAGAGTTTGGGGGCTAAAAATTAAGATGAAAGTATTGACAATTTCATTTTTTCCTGTGGCCTCTTTTCTTGGTTTGCCAGTGTCCCCATTATTGCTGTGTCCCCACATGCCTTAACTCTGCACACAAGACTCTGGTGTCTCTATCTTCAAATACTACCATTTGTCTTAGTGGATTTGAGTCCACATATTGTACTTAGTTCACCTTTATTACTTATTTAAGGCCCTATCACCAAATATTGTCACAAGTTGTGAACTGCAGAGAAAAATAACATTTGTTTAATTCATGTGTAGCCATACACACTGTATGCAATCATTCATTCTGCCATTCATATACTAGTTTATTCACTAATTCAACAACAGAAAAATGATTTGTGACCAGGCACAATAGTAGGTTTTGAGGATATGCAATGAAGCCATAGAGTTCCTATCTTTCAAGGGGGTCGTGATATAATTAATGCTACTGAAGTTACCTTTTTAATCATTCTTTACTGTTTAAAAAGTTACTCTTTTTAATTCTTGCAAATAAAAACTAGGAGGGATGGACTAGGAATACTAAAAATACTGTCACTTTTGTTGGTGGAACTATGACATAGCTTGAAGGGAGTTGACTGTACATAAAAATGGAAAGTTGTATTATTATGAGTAAGGATACTTCTCAGTTAATTAGTACAGTGACTCTCAGGTAGCAGGCACATTGGCATTTTACTACCCATGAAAACTTAGGAAAGAACAATATTGGCTCCACACTTAGCACTTGAGTTAAATCACTTGAGTTAAATAAGAGTTTGAAGCATGTGACTAGGAGACGAACTTAATTTTTTATGGAAATAAAGTGTATTTTGTGTGTGTGTGTGTGTGTGTGTGTGTGAGGAATCTTAAGCTATGGGGGATTAGTAATTATCACTGAAGAACATTTTGAAGATACTTGCTCAATAAAATGACATCATATTTAACTTTTCTTCTAGAAATAAAATATCAGTTGAAGTACCTATTAGAATAGGAATATGCCCAACAGAGACAGAATGTTAATAGCTACATTAAAATAGTATTCATTCAAACTTCCATGATTTGTGATTTTCATATATATGTTGCACCTTTTATGGTATAAATACTGTGTCTCACATATGACATTCTCATGCTGTAAACAATAGCCTGGGCTCTGAGGAAACACAGGTGATCTGATCTGCTTCTTTCTATCAGCTCATGTTCCAACAGTTCTAGTTTGAAAGACATAGGCTTAAATCAGTAATCACCAATCTGTACCCTTATTCCTAAAGTTCTCCAATATTCCCTCCATTTTGTATTCTGACTTTCCGTTCCCCTTTCCAAGCTAGTATCCAAATTGTAAAGCTGCTGATATGGGATGTGACTTTCTTTGACAACAGGAAGATTCCATGTTCCTCCCTGCAGCCCTGAGCCAGGAGCTCTGACTCTTGAAAGGGTAGCATTTCTAGCCTCCAGTAAAAGAAGCGGCTCTGATGCTCTCTGTACTAACCTCCAAAGGAGTCAAAGAGTTTCACAGAGGCCCAGCCGGCTTCTGGCCTGCCTCTGAAACCACCTGAAAGTAGCAACAAAGGCCCCAGCCTGGGGCCCCAACAAGCTGTTTGTAGGTGGGCCAGCAAAACACAAAGAACTATTGACATGTTAATTTTGACACCAAGATCTCTTAGTGAACAGTGCTGCCCAGCACTGTTAATAAGTGACCGGTCACCTTTTGAGAGCTGTTAATTGTCCAGCACTGCCTCTTGTTGCTGCTGCCTCCATTTGCTGTCTGGTCCAGCATCTGATGCATCCATCCCAACCATCAGACTGTTGCTATGGGCTGCTGACATGTTATCTCAGTGGCCTATGAGCACCTCCAGCTGTGGTGAGTTGGATCCTGACCATCTGTGTGCTGGCATGCCATGAGCTCCAGGTGCCATCTTGGATAGGCTGCCATTCGTCTGGGACTTTGAGACATTGTTGACACTATCTGGGGTGAGATAGCTGGCCACTTGTGGCTTTAGGAACTCTTTGTTTCTCCTGTTTGCTAAATAAGTCCCATTGTTGTTTTTTGTTGGTTTGTTTTTTCTGACTCAGTGACCTTGAAATTCTGTGTGAGGGGAAGAATCCAGACAGTAAACGCTCCTCTATTGGCCACTGTTCTTTTGAGAATGCAGTGTCCACCTTAAAGATTTATTTCAAAATGATTCTGAATGGGAAAATATTTGCTGAAGTGGTACTTTATGGAAATTATGTAACAATACCCCTCTGGAGAGATACAGTATACTGTGTCAGTACACCACGCTAGCCACTGGTCATGGCCTGCCTCTCCATGAACTTAAAACATTCAGGTATAAAATGCATCTGCCTGACCCATTTTCTGTGTGTCTACCCCATATTCTGCCTGACTTGTGTCAAATATTGCCTTATGGAATATTATATATTAAGGAGAGAGATGCAAAGACAAAAGTTTAATATCAGGAAATCTTGGCTTTTTATCTACCCTTTCCTTTTAAGAATTAGACTCCCGGCAAAATTGTCACACTACATCTGCAGTTATCTCAAGCTATGAGAGATTTTGGGCAGGGATAGAACCTTTCACCTGTGCAGCCAGGGAGAGCTGGGCACCAGCTGAAGCATACAGAGAAGTGACAGGTTCTTTCATCCTGTTTGCATTGGTTCCTGTCTGAGTACAATTTTAAAAGTATGATGTCACTAGAATAATAGACCTTTTGAAAACTTTAGGCCAACCAAACCTGTTCACATTACAAATGTAATGCTAACAATGATTAGTAACTTTTTTTTAACTCAATTTAATAGAGGCAGTTCTTTCATAAACAACTTCTTTGGAAATTAGCAACAGAGAACTTATGAAATCAATTGGTAATGTATTAAGGTATTTAAAATATCTATGGTTGTCATCAAGTGGTCTTACTATGTATGAACATGTATGTATGTTCATAAGCCCTAATAAAAAGTTTATATATTGAAAAGTAAGATAAAATGATTGCTTTTTATTTTGGATTGTATCTTTTTTCTCTCTAATAATCATTAATAGCTTTAGTAATAAAATAGAGTTATTGATATTAAAAATTGCTACCAAGAGAAACTCATTTTTTCTTACATTTTCCTATAGTAAGAAGAACATTAAAAATCAATTGATCATTCTTTTTAAGAAAAACAATTTCAGCAACTAAACATTCAAAGTCTTAAGAATTTCAATGTGAGCACTGAGTCAGACTTAAATCTGACTCTTATTTTTTTTAAAGATTTATTCATTTCTGCATACAACAGCTGGGGTACCAGAGTCACAGGAGGTGTGAGGATTCACCAGAGACAGAGTGGAGAGCAGAATGACTGAAATACACTGATGAGGGGAGCAGCAGGCAGAGGCAGGAGGGGTCTGCTGCGCCATGTGGGTCCCTTCCCTGTTCGGGGATCCAACTCGAGCTGCTGTGCCGTGCTCAACCCACTGCACCACCAAGGAGGCCATTAAATCTGACTCTTACTCACATATTCTTTGTGTTTTTTTCTCATTCCTCCTCTCTTCCTAACTCCCTCCTCTTTATTAAAACATTGAAAGAAGTCTGATCAGAATAACTTGTTATAGAAGATACGTGTGTCAATTATAATGTGTGTAGGTTCTTTCTTTAAAATAATAGGTCCTTTTATATTGCATGAAAAATTGGAAAATATACATTTGAAAGGAGTTTGAGTCACATTCGAATGTTTCATTATTGTGGTATACTTACATTCAGCGTCAGTCTTGTTTTCCTACACATTACTACTACCTTTGGTTAAAATCATATTTTTCCTGACTGAGGTACATCCTAAATATTTACTCAGAGTTCTCTCTTCTTTAAGAATAGTTACTATGCCAAGCCTGCACTTTTCACATTCATTCCCACTTAGCTATACCTTTGAATGCTTACTATGGACCTATAAGTACAGATGTATGATAGTAGAGATGAATCCTGCCCTTTTGGATTAGTTTAGCCAGACATATAAGCTGCTGCCTTTTTTTTTTTAAGACTTATTTATTTATACATATAAGAACTGAGGTACAGGTCAGAAGTGTAGGGGCTGAGACGAGTCACCAGAGACAGACTGGGGAACAGAGCAAGCAGAAGTACTGAAATACACTGCTGAGGGGAGCTGTGGGCAAGACAGGAGAGGTCTGCTGTGCCATGTGGGTCAGCTTCCTGGCCAGGGATGGAACTGGTGCTGCACTGGCTGTGGATAGCTTCATAGTGCTATCCCTTGCACCACCAGGGAGGCCCAACTGCTGCTGCCTTCTTAGTCATCTGTAACCTCAAGGGATACTGAAAGGTGTGAACCTATAACCCTGAATCATACAATGTTATAAACCAATATTGCTTCAATAAAAAATAATACACTTTTAAACACTCAAATAATGGTCTCCCTGGTGGTTCAAAGGTTTGATTGCCACATTGTGCAGCTTTTTCAGCAGCTGCAGTGTAAGTTTGAATCCTGACCAAGGAGGGGACCCACATGGCACAGCAGACCTCTCCTGCCTCACCTGCTGCTCCCTTCAGCAGTGGATTTCTAGCCATCTGCCTTTTCTGCTCTACGCTCTGTCTCTGGTGACTCCTCTCATCTCTCACACCTTTGCCATGTACCCTAACTCTTGATGCATAAATAAATAAAATCTTAAAAAAAAAAACTCAACCAATATAAGCAGTAACTGGGATGTGAAGTGTCGGTGTTAACTAAGGTTACACAAAGAGCAACAACTGCTTATACACAACTTGGTCTTTAGTCATAGTCTCCATCTCCATTATTCCTTAAAATCTTCTTCTTTCATGGAAAACACAAAGAATAGCAAAGTTGTTTCTCACCTAAGGTAAGTCACACTGAGATAAATAAGCTTTCATCTCCCAACCCCAATTAACTCAACAACATAAAACAAAGAGAACATGGTATGCTATCATGTTTACCTATTATGACATTACTAAATAACAGGAATATTTGCATTAAATAAGTCTATAATGATATAATCAAGGGGTATTTTCTAAATGTTTGAGGACACAGGCAAGATAGGACATAACCTTTCAGAAGGAGTCTCCTCACTCATCTGTGTACATTATCTCAGAGGACATTTAGTACATTTATCAAGACATTTAGTACAGAGAATAACTCAGTTACTGGAAATGTAGTAGTTGGAAATATGAAGTGTCTGTCTGCTTATTTTTAATGAAAAAAAAAAAGATGAGAATCTTCTTAGTTGCTTTCATGAAATGACAGTATGAACTTTTCATGCATATGTTAACATTTCTAATAATTTGTTCTCTTGCAGCTTTCCTTATTGGAAGAGGCTGAATTTGGAGGTGCACTTTTATATATTGACCCTTGTGACTTACCAAAGACTGCAGATCTTAGCCAAGAGACCTTCATGGTGTCATTAAATCCAGGAGGAGACCCTTCTACACCTGGTTATCCAAGTGCTGGTGAGTTATTTGTTAGTCTTTATTAGTGTTGCAAGCATTACAAGGTTGTAATTTATAAGCACATGTTACCTAAATCCAGAAAGAGAAAAATGATTTTTTACCCTTCATATTATAAAAATTCATTTTTATCTTCTCAATATTATATTAATTTGTTTTAATCAAACTTTTAATGTCTATTTTTTTACTAAAGTCTACTCAAAAAAGTAGAGTTTTTTTTTTTTTTAAGTCTACTCATTATTGTGTAGTATACCAGGAATAAAGAGAAAACAGTTTTGATTGACTGACAAGATAAAACAATGCAGGGTGTTCATTCCATGTAGCTGGGAATCATGCACAGAAACTAGAAGAATGAAGTGTTTTTGGCTTTGGGGTAGGCATAATAACTTTAAATTGAGCAGATAGGGTATTAGGTATGTAAATTAGTGGGAGACTGCTGGAAAAGAAAAGTGTCAATATGGTCAAAATGTCTAGTTCTCTAAAAGAAGGGGTCACATTGTTTTGGTTAATCACTGGAAACATAGAAATGCTCACTTTTACTTCAAACACCCTTCTCTTACTGATTTTGGTGTCATGTGGAAGAGAGAGAACAACTGTTGTTTGGCAGATGCTTGCTTCCTCACTGAATGTCCATCTACTGTATCACTGCAAATATTCAGTTCATGCAGAAATAGCTGAGAAAAAACTTTAGATCTTTTTTCCAGGTGATACTAAACTTCTAACCAGGAAAGTTAAGTTAGGAATTAAACTAAAAACATTTCATGTCATTTCCATATACTATACCAATATTTCTCCATTTTCCATAAAATATAAGAGACTTTACTAATTTATCTTATGCAAGACCAACTGTCTCTAAATTAATTTCTCTATATTAATTTTTACTAAGCAATTAGTAATCTATAAGAAGCAGGAAAATTGAGTCAAATATGAGCTATAATTTATTAACTGTTGGATATATTGATTTGTGTTTAGTGAGCCTTGTACAGTTCATTGTCATAATATTTTTGAAATTAAAATCAATAGTTTTCTAGTTCAAGTTCTAGGCATCACCAAAAATATTGGCCTATCTTTGCAAATTTCACGCTCTTATTGCCCTCGTTGCAATGCCTCAGCTATAGGGGATTGCACACTACAGCTCTCTTTTTATGGAAAGTGAAAGGACTTCAACATTACTGAAATGCATATACTTAGTACTCTGCTTAAGTTAATAAGTTGTCCAATTGGCAACATTTGCTCAACATTTTTTTTGACTCAAGTCATGTCATAAATGTAGACGTGACTCAACATAAATGTGGACATGACTCAACATAAATGTAGATCAAGTCATATCCAGAAAAATATTGGCCAAAATCTTCAGCAATCTCGGAATGCCTTTACTTTTTCATTTGAAATAATTTCACAAAAAAGTTGAAAATATGTATATAAAGACTTTCATCCCAGAATTTTCTAATATTAACAACTCACAAAAATAGTGCAATGATCAAAGCCATACAAATAGCACTGAAGGAAGTTATTAACTCATAGAATTTATTTAGATTTTCTCAATGCTTTTACTGTATTTTGTTCCTATTTCATCATCTAATGCAGAATTCTGTGTCATTTAGCTGCCTTGTCTCTTATATGCTCTCCAATTTAGAAGAGTCTTTCTTTTATTATTTTGCACTTGAAGAAATCTCAGTGTATGTTACTGAATATACTTAAATTGAAAGTGTCCAGTATATTCTAATGTTCAGTTTATGATTATGTATTTTTTGGCTAGAACACAGGAGAGATGTTCCCTTCTCAGCGCATTACATTAGGTACATATTGGTATATCTCATTTCTCACAATGTTAGCTTTGATCTCTTTGTTATAGTGGTGTCAGCCTGTTTTGTTTTTTCCATTGAAAAGTTACTATTTTCTTTGTACTAGGGTATTTTCTGCATAGATAATATGATGCTATGTAAATGTCCCTATTTTTTACCATGCATTTCCATATGGATATTACCATTCATTGATGAATTCTTGTCTCTTATAATTATGGCTATGGTATTTTGCAAATAATTATTTTCAGTCCCCACCATTACTTTAGCATACACTTTAATTTTAGAGAAGCTTTTTTTTTTAAACAATATGAGTATTTATTACTGACTAAATTCAAACAAAGGTGAAATGGCTAAAGAGCCATTTTGGGGTGAAATTATAAATACAAAGCAGATTTCTTTTTTTTCTTAAAGTTTGTTTTTTAGTTTTTTTTTTTTTTTCCTTTTTGGTATTTTATTTTATTTTTTAAACTGCCATAAGGAAAGTTAAAAGGGGATTGGGGGAAAAATGCATTTCATATTATGAACAAAGGACTAATTTCTCCCAAATATAAGAAAGTAACTCAATTTACTGAAAAATAACCCAGTAGAAAAATGAAGCAAGGACACACAGGATACATAATTGGCCTTCAACAAATTAAGAGGTTTAGTCTCATTCCTGGTAACATCAAGACAGGTTTTAAAAACTGGAAACACCTCTTAGAGTTCTTTTGAAAATCTAGGTCAAATCTGTTTTCCTTTCTGAATTAAAATCTGCCAAGTGCTGCCCATCTACACAGGTGTTTGTGTTTTTTATTTATGGGGAATCATGCTGTCCTGATCTCTTAGTGTGTGTGGCTTTTTCCTTCATCAAAACAAGTTCTGAGGTTTTGAGTGAAAATAAGGCAACTACTCTTCATTATTCCTGTGCAAGAGAAAAAAAAATAAGTTTTGAGCAAAGAAAGAGGTAAAGGCAGAGTCAGCTGTGCCCGCTGTGAAGAACTCTGTAATAAGCCCTGTTGAGGAGCTTTTCCTCATCCCTGACACAACCCACAGAATTCTAACCAAACACACATTTCCAAGCATACAGTCTTTTATCTCCTAAATTCTTGCCTTTCTCATGTGTGAATTGCCTAGAGAGTTTGAGAGATATGTCATGCCTGTCTGGAAATTAACATATGCCCTAGAACAATGAGTGGGGAGTTTTGTTTGTTTTTTTCTGTATTGTGCTAGTCTCAAAAATAACTTCCTTCTCTTTTCTTTGAACAAACCCAACCTACCTTAGAATTGATAAAACCAAATCCCAGAAGGAAGCACCTTGCTGGTGCCCCACTTTCCCCCTAGTCTTTTCTTCTGAATTTTGATTTTTACTTTGATTATCTAATAAATTCTCAGTCTTACCCATCATTGAAACTTTTATTCCAGTTAACTAACACCCACTTCTAGCCTCAGCATTTCATCCTGTAATGAAAACACAAATATATCCACAAGTTTGTTCTAGTGTAACAGGCTGGTCCCTAGGGAAAGGGGAGGTTCCAGTCCCTATTCCTACCCTGTAAAACTAGTTGTTCACTAATATGCACTAACCTGGCAAAGCACACCAGCTTTGCATGAGTGTCCTAGGAGAACACAAGTCTGGAAGTGGTCTCACAGTAGCACAGGTATATTGTAACATTTTCTGGGGATCCAACTCTGATCTAACAGAGAGGAACAAAGTGGTTTTCACAAACTTAAGCCTTAATGCAGAAATCCGCCTATAGGTATAGGCAGTTTTTTTATCCCTACTAAAGACCAAAACACCAGATAGAGATTTTTGTGTTCTTCTAGGACACTAGGAGAAAACAATAAAGGTCACTTGCATAAACACAAATGGGCAGAAAGGACTGCCCCAAAAGGGACAGGTTTGCTGAGAGGCCTTCATGGTTGCAGGTGGATGGCCCTGCCTTTGCTGAGGGAGGTTGACAAAGAGAAACCCCAGCATGGTACAGGTCATGGGTAGGCAGGTAGGCTGCTGTCCTGGGGGGGGGGATGGGGGGGACAGAGAGAGATGGTAAAATGGAGCATCTACATGTGGGCAGAAGGACTGCTGCCCCACATCTGTGCAGACATTGCACTGATACAGTCTTCCTCTCTTTGGGAGAGTTTGGATGTTGACTTTGAATAAACTATGAAGAATTTGAAAGGCACCAGATCTACAATGACCCTCAATCTCCACATTCCCTGCAAAAGTCTGATACCTGCTGGGGTCTTGTGCTTTTTGATTGGGTCCTATAGCTGGCTTAATGGCTGTTAATCCCTTCTATCTCCGCCTCCAGTGAATACCCTAATTCCTGGCATTGTGTAAACCTGGTTTCTGATCTTGTGGCTCCTCCTTTCCAGTTTTTTCTATCCTATCCACCATCAATACTGCCCTATCTCTAGGGTTACAAATAAGGTGGTCCCAGGCTTAAGCTGTTTTAGTTTCTCTTGGAGACCTGGAAAGTTAGTTTCATCCCAGTTCATGCTGATCTGTAGGAAGCCATATCTGCTGCTGCTGTAGGCCTTTCTGAAAGCTGGCTTGTGTCTGATACAGATTGTGAGGAACAAGGATTCCAAACCAGTTTAGAGGATCATGCAGTATTAGAGTGTTCTCCAGGTCCTAGGCCCTGGTGAGACCCTTGCATCCATGCAAAGTTGCCTCAGGGTACCCCATCTTTTCTGGAGTCATGAAAACAGCCCTAACCATCTAGACCTTTAGGAATCTTTCATGAGACTCTCAAGTGCAGACTGAGTCTTGGGACACCCTATGGGAAGCATAGTGTAGAGGGCTCTACCAAATTGGTACCCACAGCATAGCAAATAGTGGAGAACAAGAACCCTCTTGTTCTCCCACTTTCACTCCCACTTTCACTCAAGAGTGCATTACTTGTTTTGCCTTCATTTCTTCCATATCACCAAGAATCCACAGGAGCAGGGATAATAATTCTGCACATAGGTTGGCTACCACTGTGACCTTACCACCTGTAAGATTTCTCTGATAGAATGACAAGATATCAGTGCAATAAATGATGTTATATTTTGTGTCTAATTATGTACTTATATAGGATCCACTTGAAAATTTCTTGAAGTGGGAGTGATGCCATGCAAAAGTGGGGATATCACAGTTTGCAGGTCCTCACCTATCTGCTTACAATTTCAAGACATGACTTAGGCTCAGGGTACAATAATAGCATTTATATAACTGGAAAACTGGGAAAAAGAAAAGTGTTTCTAAAGCCATAAATGGCCAGCTGTCTCAGAGGTGTCCAGGAGTCCAAATCAAAAGTTTTTCATGCACATGAGTCTTTTTGACTCATGGAGCTGGTGGTACACCCTTAAGTAGTAGGTCAAAACCCAACTCATGGTGACAGCTAAAATTGATCACAGGTTTTTTGGCTGAGCTGGCACTGCGGCACTGTAATGGAAATCTGAAGGCCAGGCTGGGACAGTGCTGGGCATGACAGTAGCAGGTGGAGGTGTCAGACAGCTTGAGTCAGGGGTGGCAGTCCAGCAGTGGACCAAAGAATCAGAAATGGTGGCCAACTCTTAGAGATGATCGGATACAGGTCCATTGTGCCAGATACAGTCCAGCAGTGCTAGTAAGCACTGGTCAGCAGGCAGAGAGCATCAGGCACCAATGTCACAGCTTTTGGACATGCCAGGCACAGGCCAGTAGCAGATAGCTCTTTTAGAGATGGTGACAAGGAACAGAAACCAGTGTACAGCTCTTTCAAGGCACTGAGTGCAGGCCGACAATGTCAATAAGCAGATTATATTGGAGGCAGGGCTGGAGGCAAGAGCACTGGTGGTTTAAAGTGAAGATCAGAGAGGATAAACAGGTGGGACTACATCAAACTTAAAAGCTTCTGTACAGCAAAGGACATACTAGCCAAAACAAAGCGACAACCCACCAACTGGGAGAAAATCTTT